>SNQJ01S0033285.1:31759-56926 GCA_010110895.2 Picea sitchensis
AGCTCTTCTTACAACTTGGAAACTTGAAAGAAATGGTGAAAGAATCCCAAGCTAACCCACTCAAAAGGTGATGTGGATTGCCCAAATGGAATGGTGCTAGTATGCTCTTGATAAGAAAAGAGGTTTCCCCAAGAGAATAGAAGAAACATAACCTTGCAAATGAATTCCTTGAAAATGTAGTGCACCCATGGCCTTGTTTTATAGCACCACTTTGAGGTATTGTGTAACCAAATTTTAGTGTGAAAAGGGGCTTTTTAGGGCACCTTTAGGTCTTTGACCAGCCACCCAGCCAGATCCAGCCGAGATTTGGATGTCAAATCAACTTGGAAGCTGAACCAGAAGTGGGTGGGAGGCTGACCAACATCATAAATGTGTCATTCTCAGGTTTGCGTGACTTTTAGCATCCACAGTCGCGCATCATGCGCATGTGCACTTTTTCTACGTTTCTTGATGGCACATGTGTGCACATGCCCTGTGTAGTCATAGCGCATCTTGATTTTATAACTTATTGTATAGTTTTGGACCTTTTGGAAATGCTTTTTTGGTAATTTTGGTTCATGGGCGAACTCATAGTTGTTTGAAGAAGTTGGATTCTTGTAACCATTTGTAGACAAAATTTCTATGATAACAGATGCCCCCTGATGGATGAGCTTAGGAGCATACAGATAGCCGAAATTCATCAATGTTTCTTATACTGAGAGTAACATTGTAAGAAAGAGTGATATTGAGAGTATCAAGAGTGACCTGTTGGAGGGAGAAGTGAACCTGTAAGACCCAAACTTTCGCAAGGTGTGGAAAATAAATTGTGTACAAATGAGGCGGGCATGCCCCATGCTCATGTCATGTAACTCAAAAAAAAAAGGGTGTTGTACAGTAACTGAAACTATGTGTTGATGTAGACAACTGCAGCACCCTCGGGGGCGATTTTGATAAAGGCAGAGGACAATTCTAATGAGGAAAAATACTCTGAACAGTAGGCAATGATACCTGTAAGAAGTATCACAGATTTTGTGGGCATCGATAGCCCAACAAAGTTCAGAGGTCTTCGAAAAATATAAAAAACAACGACAATAGTCGCAAAGTAAGACCCACCGAAACATGAGAAAGTGTGGAAGTCAAATGTTATGGGGGTCAACGATAGCAGAGAGCAATGATGGTTCTCCTTGTGTCGTCCGAGACTCCTCATTGTAAGGGTAATGAGAGTCAAGATACTGTCTCCCTTCTGGAAACTATGTTGATCTCGATAAAAAGGGAGACGCGACTCCAAGAAGCAAAGGGCTTTCGTGAAATCCACTAGGTGAGGTCAGGAACTGAGGAGGTACATGGACGAAGTCAAGATGCATGGAGACTCAAGACTGCCCTTGGTTGGGGATATATGTTAAGCATAAGTGGCTGCAACCGTTCAACTAGGTCGAGTGTCAGGGGGACAACGAGATGTGGGATAAGTTGTGCCAGAGGTGAGACAAAGTGAACAAACCCAGAGATAAGAGGTAGGTGGCCTGTGGGATACTCAGAGTTTATGGACGATGTCAACAGGAGTAGGTGATAAGGAATTCCCCAACCAAGGGAGACATGGGTTGTGTTTGCCAAAAAGGAAGAAGGTTGCCAAAGGTGACGACAAAAAGCCATGAAAAATGCTGGAAACAATGGCTTAATTACAAAAAGAATTAAGAATTCAGTGGGGATAATATTGCAGATACAGAAATGGGTGCCCCAGTGTGAGATGGATTGGCCTGAGGATGGCGCAAGTTGGTCAAAAAATAAGTGGGGGGTTGGGGCCCCATAGGAGGGTTTCTGTAGTAGGGAAATGTATGGAGGGAAATATGAAGATGGGCAAACTGGCGGTGGATGAAATGGATGGTAAATGATGTTGCGGGAGTGCAGTCAAAACAAAACCATGAGGAAGTGCCTTGGGAGTCCGTTGGGTAGGCTAGAAAAATGAGGAGAAGGAGTATGTGGCTGATTTGTGACATGATGTAAGACTATCAGGACTCCCATCCCTAAAGGTTGAAAACAACATGAGTGTCAAAGTTCCAAGGGGGGGATATGAATGGGACAACTCATGTGGGGGAGAGTGCTACCGGGCGATAGTACCCAAAATGTAGTGGAGGTGATGGTACTGTAGAGTCGGATATAAGGACCCTAAAGGAAAATTTTAGAGGGTGTGACTGGAGATGCAATTGAGATTCAGAGGGAATGATTACATGCTAGTGTCGATTATATACCTGAAGGGGTCGCGTTGGTGTGTGATGACCAAGTGCCTGCACACATGACAACCAAATACCCGATGTGAACAATATCTGAAGATAATCGAACATATAACCGTTTATTTGATAATTTTGAACATGAGCATGCGTCCTGAACGAGGTATGGAAAAATGTCTCCCCGGGGGATAAGGATGAAAAATGGCCCAGGGATTGTCTTGATGTAGATGATAGGGTGTTGATCCCATGGCTGAAGACGGATCAAAAAATCGACGCTCGGAGCTCATAGAATTGATTCTGGAAGTCTGGAAAAATGGACTATATATAGCTGTGGGGCCCACATTGCCACCTCATTTGTACTTGCTGCTATAGTTGTGAGAGAGGAGATTGCAGAGAAGACTCAGAGATTCCAGGAGTGCGAGGAAGCCAATCCGAGAGGTGCTAGAGTCAGGTTATTGGTCTCATCCTCCTGTACAGTAGTTAGGTGTCAATTTTTGGGTAGGGTCATATGGATCGTCGTATGGTGAATTTTTAGGGTTGTGGCCCCCCAAGTGCGCGGGCGATCAATGGAGACCCGCACACGAATGCATGGTTGTAATGGGCATAGCCACGAGGGGGGCACGCTATTTGGGAAAACAGGCACTCATGGGATGTGCGCTTGTCTGAAACACAGCCGCGCATATGTGCACAGTTGTGTTGCTGACAGTTGTGCATGAGTGTGCAACTATGTAGTGAACAAGCGTGCACCGAATGTGCACCTATGGGATTAACAGGCACGCATGCATGCATGCTTGTGGGGTAAACAGGTGTGCATGTGTGTGTGCCTATGGGGAAAACAACCGTGCCTTTGAGGCGAAGATGAGGGTGAGAAAGCTTATGTCCCTCTCTTTTTTTGGGGGGGGGAGGGAGGGGGGGAGATTTACTGTTTTTATGATGGTTGATCGAGTACTGTATATGTGGATGCAGGTGATCATTGGGGATGATATCGATCCATTAGAGAGAGAGGGACTGGGCTCGAATGAGGGAGGCCATGAGGGATGAGGAGCCGACAATTCGTGGTACTTCGACGGCCTGTGGGCTGCTGAAGTTTTTTGAGTGCCCACTGTTGAGGGCACAGGAGTATCTGCTGCAATTCCTGATCTCGATGTGGAGTCTGGAGTTGCAGTGTTTTATTGTGTGTGGAGAGCACTTGGCATTCTCTACTGAGGAGGTTGTCTATTTTCTGACTGGGCTCCCTTTTTAGGGAACCCTGCTGCCGGCCGAGCCAATGGTAGTTGGAGAGGGGAAGTTGGCTACCCTTTCCTGGACATATTGTTCAGGAGAGGATTTTATGTCTGGGTCAGTGGTGAGGATTGGGGTGATGGATGCCCTGGTACATCGTTGCATGGAAGCGATGGTTGTGAGAGTGTATGGGTCACTCGCAACTCGGCGTATTAGTGGCATCCAACTGAGGATCATGCAGCGGACACTAGGGGGTGAGCATTTTGCCTGGGGCTTGATGTTACATGCCAAGATGGTGGGATAGCTCACCAGGTGTTGAGTGGCTAACTCAGAGGATTTTACCTTTGGATTGATCCTGGTGGCTTGGTTTCTAGAGAGGGTGCTTATGTTGCACCCGAGAGTGTTGTTAGACCCGCCAGGAGCGTGAGAGCCACGACTGTGATGATGGTCAACGATTTTGGTTTGTCATGGGGGTGGGGAGCGTGGCCACTACTTCACGGCCAAGGTTGCATAGGTTTGGCATCATATGCCATAGATCATATTGTAGTTTCCATATAGTGGGATAGATTTCCATGATGATCTTGAGATGATATTACCTCCAGGAGAGGTATTCGATCGCCGAGGTATGATGTGTTGTTTATTGGTTTTGTTGATTTTTTTTTTAGATAGTATAGCATATGGTTGATATTTTTATGGATGTTGATGCTATCATGTGTTTGTTTGTGTAGATGTGGGACCACGTGGACGAGAGGTCGATATGATATGAGTGCCAGCCCGCCAGGGGCCTGTGAGACCACCGCGGGGAGAGTTGCGAGCAGGGGAGAGGCGACGTTGAGAGGGTGTTGGGGCGAGGCCTAGTGATGATGATAGAGGGCCCAGAGGCACCGTTATGATGACCCCAGGGCAGGGCCATCACATGCTCCTCCAGCCGAGGTCGGGGGAGAGTTTGATGATTTCCGCCGCTGACTAGAGGTGGTTCTACAGGGAGTGTCCGAGAGGATGTGGGTGTGGATCTAGGATGAGTGGATCATAGAGCAGTGTATTAGGATGACGACAGAGTCACAGACCTTGATTTGCAAAGAAATTGTAGTCGGACCTGCGTTGACTAGATGGTTTCCTCTGGGACTTGGAGCTGGTGGGGTACCTCCGCCAGAGGGAGGACCTAGTGCTGGAGCACTAGAGGTGCCCTGAAGGCTACTAGATATGTAGTTGTGTATCTGATATAGGCTGGTGAGCCCATTTTGTATAGTTGTGACATCCAGTTTTGTATTGGTAGAGATGAGGTGATTCACCTGCCTACGAGCGATGTACTATTTTTGTAAACACTTGATGACATGTGGACCGATATATATATATATATATATAGGGATATACATTTTTGGATCTTTGTGTACATGTGTGATGTGTTTTCTGTTGATGATTCTGGTTTTTGATGTAGTGGGTGATGTCTAATCTATATGATGTGACAGACTTCTGATGGTTTATGTGTATGTGAAGATGTCTTGATGTGATATATGCCAATCTAGTATAATGTTAGCCATGTTATCTGCTATTTGATTGAATTGTCTTGGGATATGTGTAAATGTAATGGAATCAAAATGTCGAGATAAAATTCTAACCTACAAGTATTTGCGAAAGAGGCAAGGATCACAGACGTGGTATACATTGTTGAGTTGGAGGACGACAAGTTGGGAATCTAATAAGACGTGAAGGTGATGAATATGGCGATGATTGGCCTCAACAAGGAGACCAATGACGGCGGTGTACTCTACTTGATTGTTGGTGACTGAGCCTAAACATATGCTGCTGGTGTGGAGCAGGTCATGTGAAGGCGAATAGAGGGCCCAAGAAGCCGAAGTGAGATTCTGTGTCCAGTGGCTAGCTCCGTCGACGTAACCGATGTGGTAGGCCGATGGAGGTGGCATCTGTCAATAACACGAGTGATAGATTATATGGGAGGTATGGATAAAAGAAGACTAAAAACTCTACAAAAGACGTACAAAAAAAAGAAATAACCTAGTGTAGTAGAGCTATGCTCAGGTGTAAAATTTCTTTAAGTACAACTCGTTGACGGGTTCCTTGAGAGGATGGCCTTCGGGGGAGGCCAGGATGTATGCGCCTTTAGTGGGGCAATGTTGGATAATGTACGGTCCATGCCACAGGGACACAAATTTTCCATGCCCAAGGGTATCATGAGCGATATCATAAGCAAGGACAAGGTCTCCTTCGTTAAATGAGTGAATGTTGACATGATGATCAAAGGTGGTCTTTGATCTTTTTTGGCTACTTCATTGTTCTGTAATGAAGATCGACGATCTTCATCCAGGGATTCTAAGTTCAGAAAACGCTGCTCTATTGGGGTGGTGTCGGGTAATAGATCAATAGTGGTGTGTAAGGTGGGAATTTCGCACTCGATGGGATGAGTGGCCTCAACCCCGTGGACTAAATGAAAAGGTGTGAAACCAGTGGCAGTTTTGACTGCTATGCGATAAGCCTATAGTGCGGAAAATAGCATATGATGCCAATTGGTTTTATGTTTGTTAACCATGTGTTGCAACATGGTTTTTAATACCTTGTTAACTGATTCTACTTGTCCATTGGACTGAGGGTAGTATGGTGAGGCAAACTCATGGGAGAAGCCTAGCCAGGATGAGAGTTTCATGAAAATCTCATTCTCAAAATGTTTCCCGTGATCGGAGACTAGTTGGAGTGGTACTCCAAAGCGAGATATGACGTGGTTAAATAAAAAACGTGATGTTGTGTTAGCGGTGTTGTTGAAGGTAGGAATGGCTTCAACCCACTTGGTAAAGTAATCAACTGCAATGACTATGTATTTGTGTCTATTGCTAGATGTAGGGTTGCAAGTCATGAAGTCGATGCCCCATTTACAAAAGGGACAAGCGGTGATGACTGGGTGTAGAAGAGCAGGTGGTGCACGTGCTTTGTTAGCGTAAAGTTGGCATTTATCACATCATTTCACGGCATGGATGCAGTCATGAAATAATGTAGGCCAAAAGTAACCTGCGCGGATGATTTTATGAGTGGTGGACAACCCTGAGAGATGGCCTCTGCAAGCGCCGCTGTGGCAGTCATTCAAGACTCTGTCGGCCTCGTTAATAGTTAAGCATCGATGGAGTATGGTTTCGACTCCTCACCGATATAATATGTCCCTGATGAGGAGGTAGTGAGGTGCCTGGTGAAGAATACGTCGACGATCATCTCTGGAGAGGTGGTTTTCAAATTTTTGTGTTCGGAGATAGACAAGAAGATCTCCATACCAAGGGTCATCTGAGGGGACAAAAAAAATATGTTCATCAGGGAGGTTGGTATTGACCGGTGTACTGGTATTGTTAGAGGGAAAATCCGTGATAAGTTCGGTGAGGATGAGAGATTTCTTGCTCTTGGGTGTGAAAAATTCGATATCGTATTCCTCAAGGATGACGATCTATCGAGCAAATTTACTGTTAATTTGTCGATGACTGAGAAAGTATTGCATGGGGTTGGAATCTGCGATAACTTTGGTATTTCGAAGCAGGATGTAATGGCGCAGTTTCTGGATTGAGAGGACAACTGTGAGGGATAGATTTTCTTCGTGATTGTACTTCAAAGGTGTTACTGAAAGGTTTTTACTAATTTAGTAAATCACATGTTCACGGGCATCATCCCCTATTTGGACGAGCACTCCTACTACTGAAACGACTGAAGCTGATATATAGAGGAGATAATTGCAGTTATAGTCAGGTGGACTAATCAATGGGGCGTTGGAGAGAGCCGCTTTGAGATCATCAAGAGCGGTTTGGGCATGTTTATCCCATTGAAATGGTATGTCGTGACAAAGTAAGCGAAGGAAGCCATGTGTGCGAGTAGCATAATCTGGGACAAAACATTATAAAAAGTTGGCTTTGCCTTGAAGGCTCTGTAGTTGGTGTAAATTCCGTGGGGGTGGAATTTCTGTGATGGCTTGGAATTTGAGGGGGTCCACAGTAATGCCACATTGGGAAACTATGAACCCAAGAAGGCGCCCAACAGTGACATAGAATACTCACTTGAGGGGGTTTAAGCGGATATTGTACTGACGACACCTGTGGAAGATGATTCACAGATCATAGAGATGTTGAGTACGTTTCTTAGATCAAGTGGTGAGGTTGTCTAAGTACGCGAGGATGATATGAGCCAGATCATGAAAAACGTATGTCATGGCCCATTGGAATGTGGCACCAGCATTCTTGAGGCTAAATGGCATGACACGATACACAAAGGTGCCCCAAGGGGTTTTGAATGCGGTTTTGTACTGATCGGCGGGGTGAATTTGGATTTGGTTGTAACCATAGAAACTGTCCATGAAGGACAAAGCCTCATGACCTGCGCAATCATTGATTATTTGGTCGATGAAGGATGTTGGAAAGTTGTCTTTGGGAGAGGCGTGATTGAGGTCGCGGAAGTCCATACAGACATGGATAGTGCCCTGTTTTTTGTTAACAGGGATAGGGTTGGAGACCCATGACGTATAGGCTATGGGGTAAATGAACCTTGCAGCGCATAGTTTGTAAATCTCGGCTTTGATGGCCACTGCTTTGGATGGGTGTAACGGTCGTTGTTTTTGGTGGATGGGTGTGATATCAGGTCAGGTGTCTATGCGATGTTCGACAATAGAGGGATCAAGGCCAGGCATCTCTGTGTATGACCATGTGAAAATTTCCTAGTATTCCTGGAAGAGGGCTTTGTAGGTGGTGAGCTCTTCTGGAGAACATGCAGTGCCAATGGTGATTTCCTCGAGAATTCCAGATTTGATGGAAATATCTATTTTGATGGTTGGGGATATATTGGCCATATTGCCTTCCTCGAAAGCATCGGGGGTAGGGATAGGGTTATTAAACCAATCGATATGACCTGATGGGAGAAAATATTTGGTTTCGACTGCGTATATGGGGTGTTGGTTAGGAGGCGTGAAGGCTTATTGTGAAAGAAAGAGCGCTATGTGGTGGAGCGCATCCCATGGGTAATCAGGGGTAGTTAACTCCTCGAGGATATCTTCATCACAATGAAACTGGCGTGAATATAGGGGATAGAGAGGAGTGATCTCGATGACTATCACTGTGGTGTTAGCTCCTTCTGATAAAGACGTAGGGGGATTGATGGAGGGGTATTGTGATGGTTCACTCGACATAAACCAAATATCCAAATATTGTGGGTTAAAAATGGTAGTCGAGTGTAGAATGTTTGTAGGAAAATGAATTGGAGAATTGGGGGGATCTGGGGGTAACTCCTCATATAAATCATCTAGGAACCATGGGGGAGAAGGGAGTGCCTCAGGTTCTGGTGGGAAGATATGAACCATATCAATTGATGGGATATGAGTATTTATTGGGGCTATTGGAGGAGGGGGGTATGATTTTTAATAGGGGCTAGTTGACAACGCCTGTATTCAATGATCATAGGACATTGATATGTGAAATGGTCAAGTGATTCACATAGAGAGAAAGGAAATCTCATGCGTTTGTTGACTGAGGTTGTGACATAATGGATTTTGGTGACAGGAGTTGAGGTGGGTGTTTGTTGAAAGCTCTGTCGTACAGTTGTTAGTGTCTGTCAGAATTGAGGTAGCGTTGGACAGTGGTGTGTGTAATGGCCATATTCTGAACAGATGGCGCATGCGAATTTGGTTCGCAATCCTTTGTTACTTGTGTTCTGTGAGATAGAGGAAATACTGGAGGAAGCGACGAGCAGTGGTGGTGCTCAAGGGAGTTGGATGAGATTACGTAATTCAGGGAGAGATGGGCATTTGTTGGTGGGGTGTCCATCTTTCTCGCACAGTGAGAAAGGAGGTTGGATGCGTGGGGGAAGTGGAGCTATGGGTTCCTTCTTATTTTTCCTACCCCCATCTGTAGCAGGGGGGTTAGTGAGTGGGGGTGTAGGGGGTATGGTGGGAGTGAGTGTGGGAATCTGCATTGGGATTCCTTCTGTTTGGGGAGGGATGGATGGTTGAGGAACCATCTCAGGTGGATGTAAATACCAAACTAGGATTGCCAGCACCATATTAGGAAGGGTAAGTGTTGCAGCGACCTGGAAATCTTGTACACCTGGTGGGGCATAAAAGAAAGGGATTTGGGTAAGGGCTTGGGGGATTGTTTCCCAAACCGGTATCTGGCCCTGGGGAAGATCAGGAATGGGTTGAGCTAAATTAGTTCCAGGAGATTCCTGAGGGAGAAGTTCTGTGACGAGTGGGATGTCAGGGACGAAAGAGGCCTCAGTGGGAGGGGGGTTAGTTTCAGTTGTCGTTCCATTTGAGGATACGACACATACTTGTGCGGAGGGATGGAGGAGCGGTGGTGCTCCGTGGTAGGTTCCTATCAAGGATGGGTCTTTGAAGATTCTGGGGCCCATCTCAATGAGTGGATAGGCATCGGGATTAGTGTGGATAAAAAGGAGGATGTTATCGATTTTGGATGAAGGGTTAGGCTCGTAATGTGATACTTGATCGATGGTAATGATCTTTCCATTATGGGGAAACATCATGGTTTGGAATACAGAAGAGGCGATGACCTTCAGAGCATACATGTAGCTACGAACAAACAAGATATTGTAGTCGAGCAGGGCGTCAATAACCTCAATGTCAATCAGAACGGTTTTTCCGCCGAGCTCGACGGGGACATTTTGGAAGATTCTTTCAGGGGATGAGGGTCTGCCATTGTAGGCTCTTAAGGTAATGGAAGAGGGTATGAGTTCGGGGGAACCAAGTTTATTCCATACAGATTTGGACATGATATAGGTGGATGCACCTTCATCAATGATGCATCAGTGAACTGTAATGTTACGAATTTTTATAGGGATTTGAAAAGAAATAAGAGCAGGGAGGTGAGGTTCTTCGCTGTTGAGGTCAAATGTGATGAGTCAGGTATCAGCTGGGTTGACTTCTCCCAGGGTGGAAATTAAGGACTTCCGCTGGGTGGGCCAAGTTTGAAGGACCTCTAAGACTGACATGGAAGCCGGGGATTGTGCCAAGTCATCGACCAAGCTGTAATTATGAGATTCCCTAGCTTGAGGATTGTCGACATTCCTACGCAATGGGATGCGAGAAATACGAAGGGAGGTTTCAGTATTAGGGCGAGGAATTATGAGAGGGGGTCATGTTGTGACTGGAATTTCTTCCGAGGTAGTGGGATCAAATTTAGAGGGTTTTCTATACTGACGACTACGTGTTTGCAGAAGGACTTGTTCCTCACTGGTAAGGAGGATAGTGCGATTGACAGAAGTGCCCTTATTGGGATATTGTCCGAACTGTGGTGGGGTAGGCTGCATGTGTGGTTGGGTATTTATGACCCCTTGGTGTGGGATGGGGTTTTATAGTACAGCTGGGGGGGGTTGTTGTACATATGGTTGTGGGGCCTACTGAGGTGCAGGTGATGTTGAGGGACGTGGTCCATTCATAGAATATTTCATCCATTTAAAGTCAGGGATTAAGGGGCAATGGTGAGTATAGTGACCAAACTCACTACAAAGGGCACAAGGGAAGGTGGTCCTAACATTGTTGTTTTTCCTTCCTTGATGTTTGTTGTTGTTTCCCCCTTGGGGGTTTTGATTCCCTTGGTTTTGGTTGCCCCCGACAGACTGATTCTGCTGGGGTTTGTCCTGGTTTCCTCCTGGTCCCAGATTATTATTGTTCTGATTTTTTCCTTTCTTTCTGGTATTGTTTGAATGATGGGGTGGATTTGTCGTGTTCATCTATTCAAAATTTTTATATTGTTGAATGGGAGAGGTTTGAAAAAAAATAACCCCAACGTGTGGTGGTCCTTGTGGTGGAGCCATAGGCTATGGGGGGGCTGAAAATGGAAAGTATGGATTATGTTGAGGCGATGATCCATAAGGTACATAGGAGGGTGTGGCTCTTTCACTAGTGCTTAGGGTATAGGCTGAGGTAGAGGGAGTACCAACACTTGGTTGGATAGGTGGGTGGTTTAGGGGTGTCAGCGGGGGTCCACTTATGGGTGGAGTCAGGGCAACAGGATATGGCTGTTGATAAGGTGGAGGAGGATAATAAGGGATTCCTCCATATGCTGACGGATATTGAGGTGAGCCATACATGGGTGGTTGTTGAGGTGGTGGGTTGTGGTGTGTAGTGTTACCAATCAATCTGTCTGTTGAGTGAGACATCCCAGGTTTGTCTTGGCCAAATGGTATGGGTTTTGGGGCATCCGGGAGTACCATGCATAGGTATTCAGACTGGGCGTAAATGAGTTCGAACTATTGGGTCTTGCTAATGGCTTCTTCTTCAGTCTGGGGGAAGGAGGTGGCCACATATTTGGTAAGGAGGGAAACAAGTGATTTGAGGAACCAATTGAGACACTGTTGGGGGGTAGCGTCAGCTTTGCAGAGGCTACGTCGCAAATTCCATTCATGGATGTGGTCGACAATATGTGTAAAGGCAGTTTGTTTGAAATCTAATAGTAGTTCAAGGCCATTTTCATGACGAATGGGTAATTGAAAGAAGGTAAAAAATTCTTTGTCCAAGGATTCAAAAGTCACGTGGGACTCGGATTTTTCTTCGACATACCATTTGGTGGATGGGATAGTGAGTGTACATTGAAATAACCTTAATTGGATGGAATCGTCCATGATGTTGTTCTAAGAACACCATAGGTGAAATGTCATGATATGGTTGGCAGGATCATCTCCTGCTTTTCCTTCAAACTTGGGGATGTATAAAGGGAGTTTGGTAGGCATTGCAGGCCATGTGGGGTTGTGCAATATGGGATCATTGATGAGTTTAGCTAGATCTGGTATGTTGAGGGAGGCTAAATATGGCATATGGGGTGGTGGCGTAGGATTAGTTCTGGCCATAGTGTGAGTGTTCTGAGTACCTGACCCTTGGAGGGGACTAGGTGGGTTTGTACTTCCCCTTGAGAGGAAGTTGGCCCCCCTCTTCCATGTAAAGGAGAGTGAGTGGAAGGTGGACCTTGGGAATTGGACCCAAGTAAGGTGGAACCAAGCAAAGCTGATCCCAAGACAGTGGCACTCACAGGAGTGTGAGAAGGTGGAGCCGATGAGTTGGCAAGACTAGGAACTCCTCCTAGAATAGGAGGGAGATTTAGCAAGCATCTGGAATGATGGGGGTTCTGTGGGTCCCCTACGATGTCCGACTAGCTAAGTGAATGTGTGCGAATGGTGGTGAGAGTAATAAATAAACAAGATCCTTTGCTACAATTTCTGAACTTTACAAGATATATATCTAAATCGAATGTAATCAGAAGGGCATCATACATAAAGTGTTTTGATAAAGATGCATATATGTGGATAGGTGGATTTTTTCTGCGTGAGGGAACAAAGAAAACAAATGCTTGTGTCCTAAAAGATGTAATGTCCTCCCTCTCAAAATAGCACTGGACCTTCCAATAGCACTCGACAGTGGGGTCTGAAGCCACTGGAAGAGAAATTAGTGAATGATGAAGCAATCAGTTATAATGAGGGGTAGAGGGGGCATATCCTGAAAGAACTAGTGATATTTCCCAATAGACACACAAAATCCGATCAAGGTGCAATTGCAGCCCACAATTGCCACCTGGGTAGATGTCCTAAAATTTGGTCACTAGGTACCTCGGTCAAAGTGCGACATTTAGATTTTCAGCCTAAGAAATGGGTCATGGGCTAGATCTCGTCCAAGAGGTGGGTGCCTCAAGGGGGGACGCACAGAACAACTAGACCTCAGCCTTCAACCCTTCATGGGTATCTCCCTGCCTTATGGTGTTAGGAGCACTTGACTTGGAGGATTTAAAGTTCCCTATTTGAGAACTTCTATTTTTTTGAAAATGTGAGAACCAGATAATGGGGAGTTATTTGTATGCTTATCCCATAAATCCTACCTAGACTAAAAGATTTCTTTTGGCACCTCCTATGGAGGAAAACTTAGTGAGTTTTTAGAAAAATTTTAGATGTGGTTGTTAGAGAGATTTGGGGTGTGAGCCAATCTCGTTGAAATTAAGTGGGAGTGGATAGTTTCGTCAAGAAAAGAGTGGGGTGTGAGCCAATCTCGTTGAAATTAAGTGGGAGTGAATAGTTTCGTCAAGAAAAGAGTGGGGTGTTTCAGAATCCCTTTTGGAGGAAACTTACTTTAACCTCCACGTTTCGAGATGAAAACTATGTGAGTGAGAAGTGACTTTGGTGTGTGGATGAGTGAAAGTGTGCCAATTTTTTAATGAATTAGGTGTCACCTTGTTGCATGTGGACTTCGCTTGGTCCTTACAAGTCTTTGATTACCTATTTAGCTAAATGTCATTGGTACAGCCTTGTGGAATTCAAAATTCCCTAGGAAACTTGCATGTGAACATGTGGGTCCTTTACTGTTCCTTTAACTCCCTAATGCGATTTAATCTAAGAAATCTTTGAAACTATCCTAGATTGTGATCATGTGGGCATGTATGGGCCCATTACAAAACCTTTAAACTTCCTTAGTCATTTAATCTAAGAAAGCAAATTTCAACACTATCTTATCTT
Source organism: Picea sitchensis (assembly GCA_010110895.2). Taxonomy (NCBI): domain Eukaryota; kingdom Viridiplantae; phylum Streptophyta; class Pinopsida; order Pinales; family Pinaceae; genus Picea; species Picea sitchensis. The sequence continues at coordinate 45,673 of SNQJ01S0033285.1, forward strand.
TGTAGCATGTGGGCATGTATGGGCCCATTACAATCTTGAGATGTGTTTTGAAAAATAAACTAAGAGGAGTCCCGAGGGGGCTATTGCCCTCTCCTAAAGATTTTATCTTTTTAAGGGAGATGAAATTTTCTTTCAACCTCTTTCCGATTCTCAAGATTGCTTTGGAGCGCAAGAGAAGAGCATACTCAATGTTTGATATCCAATTTCTAGTCCCAATGCAAGTTTTATATGTGATGTAGAATGATTCCAACGTTTAGTCAAAGCAAGCCATCCATGTGGAAAAATAAAAAGCAAAAAAGAGGAAAAATAATGATTTTTAACCCCTAAGAGCCTATGTGTTTTGACTAATCCCTTTATATGAGAGGGAATGTTAGTGTGGTGCAGATTACAACATGCATGGAATTATCTTTAAGAAGGTTATGGGCCTTCAACAGATCATAAAAAAACTTACAATGTGTGCTTTTTGCACAGGTGCGTGGGTTTCAGACTAGACATAGGCGCTTTGAGCGCCAATGCACGAACCAAAAAGGATTTTTGAGCACAGGTGCACAGAAGGCACAGAGTAATGCAGTGATTTTGGCGCACGTGCGCACGATGCATGACTATGGGCCAATAAACCCATGAACAACTGTCACACGGCCGTGAAGAAAATCCCGAATGGAATTCTCTCAAATCAACTTTGAATTTGATGTTTTGCAGGTCGGCTTGGGCTAGTTATGGTACCTGCATGTTAATTAAGTAAAAAGAAGATCTAAAATAACCCAAATGGGGTAGGAAATTGATACCTCTTCCCCATTATGGTTGCCAATCTTTTGCGCCTCTTTTTTCACCTAAATGAGAAAAACAGAGGTGCTTACAATCTTAGTTGGGTTAGCTAAGCAAGACAACAGTAAAGGAAAGGGTTAGAAGAATAAACATAAAATACTAAGCTAAGAATTAATCTAGGAAAGGAAAAAACAACTAAACTATTGTGCATAAGGACATAAGAACAAGAAACAAACAAGATTCATGTCACCAATGGAAAGGATTGTATTAGTGAAAAGAAAACACCAAAGAGAAAAGGGACTTTGGGTCTCTTCTTCCTCCAAGGGGGGGATCTTGGACCCCCAAGATTGAGCTCTTCTTACAACTTGGAAAATTGAAAGAAATGGTGAAAGAATCCCAAGCTAACCCACTCAAAAGGTCATGTGGATTGCCCAAATGGAATGGTGCTAGTATGCTCTTGATAAGAAAAGAGGTTTCCCCAAGAGAATAGCAGCAGCATAACCTTGCAAATGAATTCCTTGAAAATGTAGTGCACTCATGGCCTTGTTTTATAGAACCACTTTGAGGTATTGTGCAACCAACTTTTAGTGTGAAAAGGGGTTGTTTAGGGCACCTTTAGGTCTTTGACCAGCCACTTAGCTGGATCCAGTTGAGATTTGGATGTCAAATCGACTTGGAAGCTCAACCAGAAGAGGGTGGGAGGTCGACCAACATCATAAATGTGTCGTTCTCAGGTGTGCACAGCTTTTAGCATCCACAGTCGCGCATCATGTGCATGTGCGCTTTTCCTGCATTTCTTGATGGTGCATATGCACGTGTGCCCTGTGTAGTCATAGTGCATCTTGATTTTATAACTGATTGTATAGTTTTGGACCTTTTGGAAATTCCTTTTTGGTAATTTTGGTTCATGGGTGAACTCATAGCAGTTTTAAGATGTTGGATTCCTGTGACCATTTGCGGACGAAATTTCAGTGATAATAGATATTTCTCTAATATGTAACTACTTCTTAGACTCCCCCTCTTCAACATTCACATTTACTGGGAGTTTCCAAGTCAGATGTCTTAGAATAATATATAATCCTTCTCTGTTGTAGGATCATCATTTTGAATTCCAGCATCTTCCTCTTTACTTGTAGATTCATCATGATCTCACAACTTTGTAAATCCCATGAGTATTTCCTCTGGGACTTTGTCATTCACCTGTTCTTCTTGTTTCTTTCCTTCTCCAAATTTTCTTGTACCTGATATCAATGTTCTCTTTCATGGAAGTATCCATCATGCTTCTACAATCATGAGCTATGTGTCCATAGTTGTGGCATTTGTAACATTCAATATTATAGGGATCCACATAAACATCTCTTTCTTGAAAATTTCTTCCATATGATTTGAAATCTATATCCTTATGCCTAGCGTTATTACAAGTAAAACAACAACCTGGAAAGAAAATTTGATACCTGGGAGAAAATGATTTTATGTGTGATGTAGTCCTTCTAAATTCATGCCTTGGATGATCATGATATTCTCTTTTGTTATTTCCTTCACAATGATTGTTGTTTATTTGATGCCTAAAGGTAGAAGGTCTTCTTGGATATCGATCTCTTTTGTAATATTCTGCTTGAGTCTTCTCCATTTTTGGAATTTTCTCCTTTGAGGGCTTGCATTATCCCTTCTTGATAGGGCCTCTCATGACTTTTGTATAACTCTTCGCCTTCTCTTCAATCTTCCTTTCTAGCAACCTGTAACATTTCTCTTCAACTTTATTTACTAGTGGTGTGGAGCTTTCTCTCTCCTCAATATTCTTGCTGAGCTTGAAAAATTCAACCATTAATGTGATGACTTCTTCTTCAATCTTCTCACAATCCTCTTATTTCTTCGTCATTCAGATCTTCATTACTTATTCCTTTCTCTTTTCTTCTTCAAGTTGTGTTTTCAAGGAGATGATTTATTCTTCAAGTCTTATATCTTGTCGATTGAATTCTGCTTCAAGATTTATTAAGTCCTCAAATATTTCCTTAAGATGACTTTTCAAAATATCTTCTCTCTTCTTTTCTTCCTTTCTTTGTGATACTATTTCATCTTCCAAATACTGCTTTTCTTCCAACTAATTTTCGAGTGCTTCTTCAATGCTTATGCCTGCTTCTACTTGAATATTTAGATTCATAATCATCTGGTGGACTTCTTCAGGTTTGGGACTTTGATAACCCTCTTTCATCTTGATAAATTCTTCCTTGAGTGACTTGTTTTTCTTCTTTTCTATTTTTACCTCACTTAAGGCATTGATTAGTTATGCTTCGATATCTACTTCACCTTCTTGTTCTTCTTTTGAATTTTCTTGACATGATGAGATTCTTTCTAATTTTTCTATCTTAGCATCTCCTTTATCATGATCAACATGTTTTGGCTCTGTGATAAGAGGAGATCCCCTAAAGTAGATATTATGTAGCTTATCCCAAATCTCTTTGGCCGATGAACATTGTCCCACTTTGACTTTTACCGAATCATGCAATCCTTCTAGGATGGCATCCATTGCTATTTTGTTGTTCCTTATTAATTCCTTCTTGGCTGAAGTCTTTGGAGGTTTCTTTGGAGTGGTGTATACTGTAACAACTGATTTCCAAACATCAAATATTTGTTCCTGTAAAAATACTTTCATCCTATGGCTTCAAAAGACATAGTTACGACCATCAAACAACGATGTTCCATTATTAGTGCAATCCATGATCTGCCTTCAAGTGGTTATACTATTGCTGAAGGACTTGGTCTGATCCCAATTGTTGGAATATTCACATATACTAAGAGTGGGGGGGGTGAATCAATATTCAGAAATGTTTACCACTTTTTAACCAGAATATGTAAACATTAAATTATCAACAATTCCATTCACTTATGATTTCATTTAACATGTCATGAACCTATAACCATAAATAGTACCATTCAAAAATGCATCACATGATACACAATGCACAATATATTTTTACGTGGAAACCCAAATGGGATAAAAGCACAAAATTATTTCTTATATATTAGAAGATTACATTCATAGGAAGCACCAACCTCCAAAATTTTCTAGCACCAACTGAAAGGAATTACTAACCCCCTGTTTATAGGCTCCAACATGAAGGAAGGTACAAATCCCCAAATTCTCCATCTCCAAATTGAAGGAGGCTCCAACCCCCCATTTTACAGGGTCCAACTTGAAGGAGGCTACAACTCCCTGTATTCTCTAGCACCAATTGGAAGGAGGCTACAACCCCCTTTCCCTTCCCCTTCCTACCTCCCTAAAATATAAATGGAGACTCAACTTGCCACTGAAATTGTCACTAATAATCAACCTATCAATTCCATTTTCTTTGATAATCAATTTTTCATTGCCACTATCTCTATCACTATCTATGCAACTATCATTATCCCTGTCACTGTCACTGTAACTAATATACTGTTAGTGATACATATACATCATCATCATCAAATCCAAACTTTACCTGTCACTGATATTTAATCATCATCATCACAAAAAACAAATACACTCACATAAATCATATGCCAAGACCACCAAGAACATCTCTCAAAAATATTCCCAAAATCACCAACATATGCCTCAAACCATATGCCAAGAGTAACATCCATAAACCATGTACCAAAGTTATACCAAGATGTGTCTCAATCGTATGTCATGTTATTCATGATATGCCTCAACTATGTACCAAAATATATTCCTCAAATCATATCCCAAAATACACCTCAAACCATTTTCCAAATATCCAATATACTTTTCAAATCAATTGCCAAAAGGATGCCTTAAGAATATACCACAACCACAAAGATCCGAACATAAAAATAGATAGAAAAAATACCTTACTTTTTGTAACAAGATGGTACATAATATCTTAGATTACCAACATATGTCTCTAGCCATATGACAAAGACTCTCGAAGATATGCCTCAAGGAATATACCAAAATATTCAATACATACTTCAAAACATGTAGACAAACATACATTTCATCATGAGGAAACCCTAATTCATCACATCTCTGATCATCATACCTTTCTCAACAATAGCATCAAGACAAGGGATCCTTCTTCAAAATATTTTGATAGATCTATGACTCATACACTATCAACCTGTGGATATCCACACTTTTCTCCACTGTGACTCACGTACATCCACTCTTTGCTCCAATGTCACCTGTGTACATCCGATATTTTCTCCACCGTGAATCACATATAACCTTAAAAGTCCATTATTTCATCCACTGTGAGCCACATACATCCTCTCTTTTATCCACCATGACCCTCAAATAACCTCATAAATATGGACCTTGCTCCATTGCAACCTGTGGATAACCTCATAAAATTAGTACAATCACCTTTTTCTCTCCTCAACCTCCTTTCTCCTAAGCCAGATTTGCTTTGTTGAGATTGCCAATCCTCCTAGCACAAGTGAAAATACACTTATTCTAGCTCCATACCATAAACACACACTTGGATGGTTGAACAAATGAGAGGTTCTTGATGTGTATTTATATTTTTCCAAGTGACTCCTTTATTTGAATTTAGCACCGAACTGTAACTTCTTATTTTGCAACAAATTTTTTTCTTTAATTAATTTTGGGGTCGACTTGTAACTTCTTGTCCTTATATCTAGGGATTCTTCACCTTAATTTGGGGTTTCATATTTAAGAGAGCATAACCTCTCAATCGTGAGGAACCACATGACATACCACCTATCATTGGAAATGACATGACGAGTACTATCCATCTATGAGGATTTTGCATGTATTTGCATAACTTCATCCTATTTTTCCTCAAACACCTTCAATCTTCATGACCACACCTCTAGGGCTTCTTGTAGACTTCTTGATCCAAGTGGATATTGGTGTCCACCCACCTATTCCAACTGGATCCTCTTGTTTGTTTTTAGTTCAACATGTTCTTTTGTACTTGTTTGTAATTGTGGGTTCTACACTTTTGGGATTGTCTGAATCCCTACACATATTCCAGGTGGATATTGGTGGCCTTTCACCTAATCCAATTGGCTTACTTTGTATGTTTTCATGTCAGCACATCTTGTTGTACTTCCAGGGTTGTTTTGGAGCCCTAAACAGTGTTTGTTTGGCTTGCCACAGTCAAACTATAAATGGAGTCAGATTTTGATGGTGTAATGTGTAGTTCTCTGAAATACCTTTCCAACAAGCTATCAAACACCTAAAACAGAGGTCGTATGAAAAATTTACGACCCCGAGAAGTTGAGGTACCAACTTACCCATAGTGGCCCACATGACTTTTGGCGTTTCACCTCCTAGGGTTATATTTTTGGATGTCTAGAGTTTTCTCATTCATGAGTAATATAAAAAATTCCTATTGAGCCTCATTGTAATCATGTTTTTTAGATGGATGCATATAGCAGTCACATCTCTTCTCATAGATAACTACCACCATTCAAGCAAGTGTTTTAGTTCTGTAGTTTTACAGTTTCATCCTACGTCATTTATTCAATAGAAGATATTGTTCATTGGATATCCATGTTATTCTTCATATCTTTGTGTTTATTGTATTCATACTATTAATCAGTTTGTTCCACTCCTAAATCTAGATCAGTGGTATCAGAGCAGTCTACTCTTCTGTCAGACCCACGAGCTATTCCTGTGTGCTTCCAAAACACTAAGGTTCTGGCACTATCTCCTTCTACAATTTTCCCGTTCTTCATATGGCCCTGGGATGTTTCCTTGTGAAAATGCATGATTGTAGGCATGAGAAAGAGTGGTTTTGGACCAACCCACTTTTCACCTTGTAATTCACCTCCAGCTGCCATGTATCCCTTTGTTAAAATTGTGGTCTAAATTGCTGCCCGCTCAAGGAAAATTAACGTCCGAGCATGTCCTGGCCCTGCAATCCTTCCCATACATCGATCTCTCGCTTTTGGTGACGATCCATGATCAAGGACTGCTATCGAATCCCCCTTCGTGCCTTCTTCTTTATCCTTCTACGCGCGATCCCATATCTCCACGATCTGTCGACACGTAGCTCCCTTCCAAATCAAAGGTTGTGGCTGATTCCAGATTTCTGGTCTTCGGGAGGTTCAAATCTCAATCTTTGCTTTTCCATGTGTGACAATCTTCTAGAGTAGAATATCCATCGACACCTATCCCCCTTAATCTACGGTCACGATCTCCTCCACGAGTCTATCCTTCGGGACTTTCAATTCTCAAATTCTCATTCCTTCTGGAGAGATTCCTCCTAAATGGCAGATTGTCTACCATGTGTCCTCCTAAATCGATAGCTCTGCTCCCACGTCAAGACTTTGGCCTCCTCAACTAGATCGGCGGTCCTTCCACTCCCACCTCAATCAATGATCGAGATCTTCTTCGGGTCTTCGGACCTTTTCCTCCTCTGCTTTCCTCTGAAGATATAGATCTGGCATCGTGTTTCCACCTTCACATCAATGATTGTTGTCGTTTCTGAGATTTCGGCCTTCGAGATTCTCAAATATCAACAACCACAAATCTCCAGAGTGAATCATTCTGGAGTGTCGGATATTTTGACACCTGTCCTCCCTACATCCAATGGTTATCTAATGGAGTGAATCTTTATCCTCCACATGTCTCCTCGCAGATCAACGATCCACGTTGCTTCCTTCAGATCAATGTCCCTTAGACATTTCGAGCTTCGACACTTCGGGATATTCCAAAACACGAATTCACAAAAACCCCGGAGTACGATCCTCTAAAGTTCACGATCTGGTGACACCTTTCCAACCCATATCAAAATCTGTCAGCTGCTTCGACTATTCGGGCTTCGGTGGTTTCAAAACCTTCTCCTTCACATTCTCCCAGAGTTCACAATCTTTCTCTAGGTTCCCTTTTTGGATCTGATGGTCCATATTCTCCTCGGGTCTTCGGACTCTTTGGTGCTTCGGGTAATTGGGATTCGGGAGTTTCAAACTCCTATGCACTCGTTTCTCCCAGAGTGCTTTCACCCAAAACACACGATCTCTTGACGCGTGTCTCCCCTTTGATCTGACAACCTCTATCTGCTTCGGGTTTTCGGGCTTCGGTAATTTCAACTCCTGCGCACCCATTCCTCCTAGAGTGCTTTCACCCAAAAACTCATATCTTTTACCACCTGTTTCCCTGGAAGATGGATGGTCCCTGTCCACTTCGCGACTTCGGTACTTTGATGATTCCACTCTCCTGTGTGTACACAAAGCGTTAAGGCTCATTCACTTCTTCCTAGATCCAACAATGTTTGACCCTCTGTGCTTAGATCCAATGGATGAGATATGTTCTCTTCTCCTGCGTTATCCTTGTTCGTTAGGCACTGATCCAACAGACCATGCTTCTCCTTACAACCAATCCAACGGTTGTTGTTGCTCCTCCTCCTGAGCTTTTGATCTCTCATGTCTTATAATATTTCGTTAGTCTTCAAAGGTTCCGACCTTTGCTCCTCTGACGAATATGATTCCTTGATATCGTCTTCGCCTTTGAAAGATGTATCCCTTCTGAGATTTAGGACTTAGAATGAGTCGGTCTCCTATGCACTCTTTGCGTTATCTCTTCTAAGATTTTATCCTTCTAAGTTTTCGATCTCCCACACACACCTTGTGTTTCTGGGATTTTGTCAAACTCAGATCCAAAGGATTTCTTGAAAATAAATTATTCTCTCCCTCCTGGCATCCTCCTGGCTCGATGCACACCTTGCAGAGCTCCTCCTTACATAGTATTAAATAACTCTGTCTCCTTCTGAACTCACTACAAAGTTCTTCCTGTGCACTCCTTTCACTTCTATTGATGAACGTTTCAACGCTATCTTTCTTGAGCTTCTCTGAGGTTAACTCACCTATGTCAATGCACTCCTTGCACTCAGAAACTCTAAGATGAGAAACAATTCAAACTGATACAATACTTCATCAATTCATACATTCAGAAAATGAATAACATATAAAATCATAACAATAAATGCAAATACATAAACACACCATATGCAGGAAAAACTGCTTTTCTATTATATTTTTGTGTCTATACAGATGTTTACAAAAACTAGACTTCAATGGAGTCCCAGTTATCTCAATCTCCCCTAATCTAACTCTATCTTGAGTTCTTCTTCTAAGACCTCTCTCCCCAAGATCTCTTTCTCGAGTCTCCTAGTTACAAAAGAGGGCTCTACAAGCTTATCCTCTCTACTGCCTTAGTGTTATCACTGTCTCAGTTATGGCACCCTACCTCTACGGCTCATTCCATAAATGTTTATCCAGACCTGACTACGATCTGGTCCTGCTATAGGTAACCATTTAAGGCAACTCTATCCACTACCTGTACAAAGGTATGGCTTGGCTCTTACGACCTTACAACACAAATCCCCATGGGATAATATTTTGAATTGAAAAATGGGAGGATTAATGTCTCTCTCTTTCTCTATTCCGTGCGTATGTGTTGTCTTGCTGGCACTTTTGCTGAGGTGGAGCGATTCTCCTGCATCAGAGAACGCAAAGGAGAGGGGTTTGAAATCACCGAAGCCCGAACAACCGAAGTAGCTGAGAGTCGTTGATCTGGGTTGGAAAGGTGTTACCAGATCGTGAATTTTGGAGGATCGTACTACGTGGTTTTTGTGAAGTCGTGTTTCGGAATATCCCGAAGCGTCAAAGCCTGAAACGTCTAAGGGTCATTGATCCGAAGGAAGGAACGTGGATCATTGATTTGTGAGGAGATGTGTGGAGGATGGAGATTCACTCTGTTGGATAACCATTGGATGTAGGGAGGATAGGTATCAGAATATATGACACTCTGGAAGGATTCACTCCAAAGATTTGTGGTTGTTTAGATTTGAGAATCCCGAAGGCCGAAATCCAGGAAACGATGATGTTTGACCCTCTGCGCTCAGATCCAATGGATGAGATATGTTCTCTTCTCCTGCGCTATCCTTGTTCACTAGGCACTGATCTAATGGACCAGGCTTCTCCTTACAACCAATCTAACGGTTGTTTTTTCTCCTCCTCCTGAGCTTTTGATCTCTCTTGTCTTAGAAGATTTCGTTAGTCTTCAAAGGTTTCGACCTTTTCTCCTCTTACGAATCCGATTCCTGGATCTTGTCTTCGCCTTTGAAAGAGGTATCCCTTCTGAGATTTAGGAATTAGAATGATTCCATCTCTTATGCACTCTTTGTGTTAATTATTCTGAGATTTTATCCTTATAAGGTTTCGATCTCCCACGCACACCTTACTTTTCTGGGATTTCGTCAAACTCAGATCCAAAGGATTTCTTGAAAAGAAATTCTTCTCCCCCTCCTAGCATCCTCCTGGCTTGATGCACACCTTGCAGAGCTCCTCCTTATAGAGTGTTCAGTAACTCTGTCTCCTTCCAAACTCACTACCGAGTTCTTTCTATGCACTCCTTTTGCTTTTATTGATGAACGTTTCAATGCTATCTCTCCTAAGCTTCTCTTAGGTTAACTCACCTCTATCAACGCACTCCTTGCAGAATGTGTGCACTCCTTGCACTCAGATACTTTAAGACGATAAAAAATTGAAACTCATACAATACTTCACCAATTCATACATTCAGAACACGAATAACATATAAAATCATAACAATAAATGCAAATACAAAAACACACCATATGCAGGAAAAACTGCTTTTCTATTATCTCTGTGTGTCTATATAGATGTTTACAAAAACTGGACTTCAACAGAGTCCAATTTCTCTCAAGATCTCCTAATATAACTCTATCCTGAGTTCTTCTTATAAGACTTTTCTCCCCGAGATCTCTTTCTAAAGTCTCCTAATTACAAAAGAGGGCTCTACGAGCTTATCCTCTCTACCACCTTAGTGCTATCATTGTCTCAATTATGACACCCTACACCTACGACTCATTCCATAGATGTTTATCCAGACCTAACTATGATTTGGACCTACTACATGTAACCATTTAAGGAAAATCTATCCACTACATGTACAAAGGTATGGCTTGGCTCTTACGGCCTTACAACGCAAATCCCCATGGGATAAGATTTTGAATTGAAAAATGGGAGGGTTAATGTCTCTCCCTTTCTCCATTACGTGCCTATGTGGTGGCTTGCTTGCACTTTTTCTGAGGTGGAGTGATGCTCTTGCATCACACTCCACTGCTAGGAAAAACATGAGCTCCTTCTCATGACCTCCTCTCCTCCAGTGTTGAAATCCTCCTAGATCCCAAACTTTCCTTTGGAGTTTTCCTCTTGCTCCTCTCTAGTTATGTTGTTGTTGTTGTTGCTTCTTCTGTTTGTTCTCTTCTTCTATGACAAGATCTCTTATGTTCAACTCCCCTTTGCTGACTACTTCTGCTGACCTCAACATTAGCTCCCTGATCGCCTCTATTGAAAAGTCAACAAGAAACATGTGTCTAATTTAGTTTTCCCTTAATTAAATTAGACAATAAATATTAATCTATTATCTCATTCATAACTGAGTGATTTGGAATTGTAACAGAATTGTAAGTGTAGTTAAGTGAGTTAA
>SNQJ01S0033285.1:56936-99623 GCA_010110895.2 Picea sitchensis
CCCGGTAAAACTTCTGTGTTGTGTGTTATTGATATTTCACTTTGTGCATTGTGGTTGAGATCGTGGTTTAAATTGCTTCCGCAATAATAGTAGAAGCGATTCTGTATTTAACAAAGTTGCGGTAATTGTTAGATCAGGAGAATCGCAAGAATACATTGATTTGTATCGAAATTTCTACATCCTCTATCACCCTGTCTAGCTTCTCTAGTGGATGGCTCATCTTATGCAGTCTTCTAGGCTGCACTTCTTCCTTATCAGTGGGTAGATCATATTGATCCCCCATATCATTTTATTTTTCTTTTGTGGCATTATCTTGCCACCTTTCTGCAAGCTCCATTTCTAAAGTCTCATCATTGAGTTGTTGTTAAGCTTCTTCCTCTAACAGATTAGCTTCTGTCAGCGCCTCTTGTGCTGGTTTGACTCCAGCTTCCTCCAACCGTTCATCTGGCTGGTATGATCCTCCATCTGCTTCCAACTTGACTTGTTGGATGTGAAATCTTTGCACCATTACCCTTATCTCTAGGGATTCCAGTTCCTCATACAACTCAACAAAATCCATGCTGTTTGTTTCCTCTTCTACTGCAGGCTTCAATGTTGCAGTCATCTCTTGTTCAACTTCCTGGCTGAGAATGTTGAGTTATTCTTTCGAATTCTCTTCTCCTTCTGTTGGGGTAGACATCAGTTTCTGCTCTATTTCTTCCTCTTTGAAAGTTTCTACTAGCTTTCTTTTTTCTTCTGCTTCACTCTCATCATGTGCACTAGCCTCTACTTGGTTGCTTGGTAGGAATTCCTTGATCCCTCCAATAATCAAAATGCTCCTCTGATCCTCATTTTGGATGGTGAGAGTTTCTAACTTCTCATCGTCTTCATTCACATGGTCTGCAAATCCACATGAACCTTCACCTATCAACACTCTTTACTAGTATGAACTCACTTATGAGCTCCTGATACTTTTTGACGGTCTCCTTTCTTTCCCGCTGACCACCTAGAAATTTGGGATTTCTCTTCTACCCATCGGGCAGTCTATGAGATCAACTGATCCCATCTCATTTCCCACCCAAAAATTTGAACTTTCATCACTGCTCCTCTGACAATATACAAGACCTTCCACTGATCTCTTTCCATTTCCCATCTGGCAACTTGAAAGTCCATTTATGCCCTCCTGGCAGTTTATGAGATCTTTGACTGATCTCACCTCCTCCTCATCCCTGAGGTGTCTTCCAATTTTCAATTCACGGATGTGAATCAGTTCCTCCTCTGCGTCACTGAGGTTTTCTAATTTCCTCATCCACCTTCTCAACTCTTGTTGTTTCTTTCTGGCTAACAAATTTTGAACATGACATTTTACCTTCCTATTTAGAGGACATCCGTACCTCCAGTGTACCTTTTCCTCTCACTGCATCCTCAATGCTAGTTGTTCCATCCTTGATCTTATCTCATTGAGCTCCAAATCCATCTCTGGATTGCATTTTTTCTTGTGGCATTCTCTTCGACCACACTCATGGCCTTCAGTAGCCATCTTCACTTTCTACCTACTCTCCTAGCAAGCCTATGGATCACTCTACATCTGAGAGCATCTCCATCTCCTCTTACAACTCACCTAGTTGTTTAAATTTTTTATGTTGTGCATGTGAAACAACCTCCTCATAGAGCATCAGTGCCCTACTTCCTTTTCACCTATCGTGTATAGACAAAATCTTGTTTGTGATACCACCTAATGTTATCAGGTTATCTCCTTTCACTATCTCTCCTTTGTCTTCTTCTTGCAAACAAAATTCGGCCTTCTCCTCTTTCTCTTTCACCTGAAATATACAGAGGAAAATTCAAGCTCTGATACCACCTAGTATCAGAGTATCTCCTTTACCTCCTCTCTACTACAAAAATAAATAATCTATGCTCTGATACCACCTGATACGTCCCCCCTGTCCTCCCGGGTTTCTGCGACCTCCCGGTCTAGGATCTTTCTAATCTCTGGGTCGAATTGAATCTTTGGGCTCCTAATTGAACCCAAATCAATTATGCATAGGCCCATTTTTCTGTCTATGTGTAGTTTCCGTCAGATCCACAAGTTATTCCTGTGCGCTTCCAAAACACTAAGGTTTAGACACTAGCTCCTTCTGCGATTTTCCCCTTCTTCATATGGCCCTAAGATGTGTCCTTATGAAAATGTGCAATTGTGGGTGCGAGAAAGAGTGGTTTTAGACCAACCCGTTTTTCACCCCGCAATTCACCTCCAATTGCCACGTATCCCTTTGTTAAAATCATGGTTGAAATTGCGGCTCGCTCAAGGAAAATTAATGTCCAAGCATGTACTGGCCCCGCAATCCTTCCCGTCCATCGATCTCTCGCTTTCGGCGACGATCCATGATCAACGACTGCTATCAAATCCCCTTTCGTGCCTTATTCTTCCTCCTTCCATGTGCGATCCTAGATCTCCACAATCTGTCAACACGTATCTCCCTCCCAAATCAACGGCTGTGGCTAATTTCGGCTTTCCGGCCTTCGGGAGATTCAACTATCAATCTTTTCTTTTCCCTGTGTGACAATCTTATGGAGTAGAATATCCATCGACACATGCCCCCATTAATCTATGGTCACGATCTCCTCTACGATTCTGGCCTTTGGGACTTTCAATTCTCAAATTCTCATTCGTTCTAGAGAGATTCCTTCGAAATGGCAGATTGTCTACCATGCATCCTCCTAAATCGACGACTTTGCTCCCTCTTTGGGACTTTGGCCTCCTCAACCAGATCGATGGTCTTTCCACTCCTTCCTCGATCAATGATCGATATCTTCTCTAAGTATTCGTACCTTTTCCTCCTCTACTTTCTTCTAAAGATCTAGATCTGGTGTCGTGTGTCCACTTTCACATCAACAACTATCGTTGTTTCCGGGATTTCGGCCTTCGGGATTCTCAAATCTCAACAACCAAAAATATCCCGAGTGAATCCTTCTGAAGTGTTAGATCTTTTGACACCTCTCCTCCCTACATTCAATGGTTATCCAACAGAGTGAATCTTCGTCCTCCACATGTCTCCTCGCAGATCAACGATCCACATTCCTTCCTTCAGATCAACGACCCTTAGATGTTTCGGGCTTCGGCGCTTCGGGATATTTTGAAACATGACTTCACAAAAACCCCATAGTATGATCCTCTAAAGTTCACGATCTAGTGACACCTATCCAACTCAAATCAATGACTCTTAGTTTCTTCCGTTGTTCGGGCTTCAATGATTTCAAACCCTTCTCGTTCCTCCCAGAGTGATTTCACCCAGAGTTCACAATCTTTCTCCACGTGCCCTTTCTAGATCTGATGATCCAGATTTGGTTTGGGTCTTCGGACTCTTCGGTGGTTCGGCTATTCGGGCTTTGGGAGTTTCAAAATCCTATGCACTCATTTCTCCCAAAGTGCTTTCACCCGAAACACACGATCTCTTGACGCGTGTCTCCCCCTTGATCTGACGACCTCTATCTTCTTCAAGTCTTCGGGCTTCGAGAGTTTCAACTCCTGCACACTCGTTCCTCTCGGAGTGCTTTCAGCCGAAAATTCATATCTTTCCCCACCTGTTGCCTTGGACGATGGACAGTCCCTGTTCACTTTGGGACTTCTATACTTTGATGAGTCCACTCTCCTGTGTGTACACAAAGCATTAAGGCTCGTGCACTTATTCCTGGATCCAACGATGTTTGACCCTCTGCACTTAGATCCAATGGATGAGATATGTTCTCTTCTCCTGTGCTATCTTTGTTCGTTAGGCACTGATCCAACAGACCAAGATTCTCCGTACAACCAATCTAACGGTTGTTGTTGCTCCTCCTCCTAAGATTTTGATCTCTCCTGTCTTAGAATATTTTGTTAGTCTTCAAAGGTTTCGACCTTTTCCCCTCTTACGAATCTGATTCATGGATCTTGTCTTCACCTTTGAAAGTGGTATCCCTTTTGAGATTTAGGACTTAGAATGAGTCTGTCTCCTATGCACTCTTTGTGTTATCTCTTCTGATCTTTTCTCCTTCTAAGGTTTCGATCTCACACGCACACCTTACATTTATGGGATTTTCGTCAAACTCAAATCCAAAGGATTTCTTGAAAATAAATTCTTCTCGCCCTCCTGGCATCCTCCTGGCTCGATGCACACCTTGCAGAGCTCCTCCTTACAGAGTGTTCAGTAACTCTGTCTCCTTTTGAACTCAGTACAAAATTCTTCCTATGCACTCCTTTCACTTCTATTGATGAACGTTTCAATGCTATCTCTCCTAAGCTTCTCTGAGGTTAACTCACCTCTATCAATGAACTCCTTGCAGACTGCGTGCACTCCTTGCATTTGGAAACTCTAAGATGAGAAACAATTGAAACTCATACAATACTTCACCAGTTCATACATTCAGAACACGAATAACATATAAAAGAATAACAATAAATGCAAATACATAAACACACCATATGCATGAAAAACTGATTTTCTATTATCTCTGTGTGTCTATACAGATGTTTACAAAAACTAGACTTCAACAAAGTCCCAGTTCTCTCAAGCTCTCCTAATCTAACTCTATCCTAAGTTCTGATTCTAAGACTTCTCTCCTCAAGATCTCTTTCTCAAGTCTCCTATTTACAAAAGAGGGATCTACGAGCTTATCCTCTCTACCTCCTTAGTGCTATCATTGTCTCAATTACGACACCCTACCCCTACGGCTCATTCCATAAATGTTTATCCAGACCTGACTACGATCTGGACCTACTACAGGTAACCATTTAAGGAAACTCTATCCACTACCTGTACAAAGG
Source organism: Picea sitchensis (assembly GCA_010110895.2). Lineage (NCBI taxonomy): Eukaryota > Viridiplantae > Streptophyta > Pinopsida > Pinales > Pinaceae > Picea > Picea sitchensis. Next base: position 61,720 of record SNQJ01S0033285.1, read on the forward strand.
TATGGCTTGGCTCTTACGGCCTTACAATGAAAATCTCCATGGGATAATATTTTGAATTGAAAAATGGGAGGGTTAATGCCTCTCCCTTTCTCCATTACGTGTTTATGTGTTGGCTTGCTGGCGCTTTTGTTGAGCTGGAGCGATGCTCCTGCATCATTTCTCTTTGCTTCTTCAAGTCAGGTTTTCAAGGAGATGATTTCTTCTTCAAGTCTTCTTTCTTGTTGACCAAATTCTTCTTTAATCTTGTTTAAGTCCTCACATATTTCCTTAATATGACTTGTCAAAATATCTTCTCTCTTCTTTGCTTCCTTTCTTTGTGATACTATTTCAGCTTCCAAATATTGTTTTTCTTCCAACTGATTTTTAAGTGTTTCTTCAATCCTTTTGGCTTCTTATACTTGAATCTTTAGATTCATAATCATCTGTTGGAATTCTTTAGATTTGGAACTTTGAGAACCCTCCTTCAGCTTGATCAATTCTTCCTTGAGTGACTTGATTTTTTTCCTTTCTCTTTTTTCCTCACTTAAGACGTTGATTAGTTTTGCTTTAAGATCCACTTCATCTTCTTTTTTTCTTGTGAATCTTTCTGACATCATGAGATTCTTTCTTCTCATTCTATGTCAACATATTATTTATCTTGATCAACATGTTTTGGCTCTCTGATAAGAGGATATTCCTTAAAGTAGACATTATGTAGCTTATCCCAAATCTCTTTGGATGATGAACATTGTCCCACTTTGACTTTTATTGAATCATCCAATCCATCTAGGATGGAATCCATTGATATTTTTTTGTTCCTTCTTAATTCCTTCTCCGCTATAGTCTTTGGAGGTTTTTTGAAGTGGTGTATCTTGTAACAATTGATTTACAAACATCAAATCCCTATGCCTGTAAAAATAATTTCATCATGTGGCTCTAGAAGGCATAGTTATGACCATCAAACAATAGTGTTCCATTATCATTGCAATCCATGATCTACCTTCTATTGGTTAGATTATTACTGAAAGACTTGCTCTGATCCCAATTATTGGAATATTAATCAATACTGAGAGGGGGGTGAATCAATATTGAGCACTTTTTACCACTTTTTAACCAGAATTTGTAAACATTAAATTATGAACAATTCCATTCACTTATGATTTCATTTAATATGTCATGAACATATAAACACAAATAGTACCATTCAACAATGCATCACATCATACATAGTTCACAAGATAATTTTACGTGGAAACCCAAATGGGAGAAAACCACATAAAGCTTTCTTATATATCATAACATTACATTCATAAGAAGCAACAACTTCCAAAATTCTCTAGCACCAACTAGAAGGAGGAACCAACCCCCTATTTATAGACTCCAACCTAAAGGAAGCTATGACTCCCAAAATTCTCCAGCTCCAACTAGAAGGAGGCTCCAACCTGAAGGAATCTACGACTCCCTTTATTCTTGAGCACCAAATGAAAGGAGGCTACAACCCCCTTTCCCTATCCCTTTGTACCTCCTCGAGATATAAATGGAGACTCAACCAGTCACTAAAATTGTCACTAATAATAAAACTATTACTGATAATCAACCTGCCACTGCCACTGTCTCTATCATTGTCTCTATGACTGTCATTGTCTCTCTCATTGTCACTATCTATATCACTATCACTATAGCCGATATATTGTCACTGATATAGATAAATCATCATCATCAAAGATAGACTCAACATGTCACTCATACTAAAACATCATCATCACCAAAACTAGATCCACTAACATAAATCATATGCCAAGATCACCAAGAACATCCCTCAAACATATGCCATATCATTCATGATATGCCTCAACTATGTACCAAATTATAGGCCTCAACACATATACCAAAATACACCTCAAACCATGTGCCAAATATCCAAGATACTCTTCAAACCATGTGCCAAAATCATACCTTAAGAATATACCATAACTGCAAAGATATGAACATCAAAACACATAGAAATCATACCTTAAATTCTGTAACAACCTGGTACTTCAGATCTCATATCACCAACATATGTCTCTATCCATATGCCAAATACTCTCCAATATATGACTCAAGTCATATACCAAAATATCCAAGATATACTTAAAAACATGTAGACAAACATACCTTTCATCATGAGGAAACCCTAATGCATTAGATATTTGGTCATCATACCTTTCTCAACCTTAGCATCAAGACAATGGATCCTTATTCAAAACTTGTCCATATATCTGTGACTCATACACTATCAACTCGTAGACATCCACACTTTGCTTCACTTTGACTTGTGTACATCTGCTCTTTTCTCCACTGTGACCTGCGTATATCTGCTCTTTGCTCCTCTGTGACCCACAAATAACCTCATAAATCCACTCTTTTCTCCACTGTGACCCATGTACATCTACTCTTTGCTCCACAACGATCCTTGGATAACCTCATAGATCTGTACCTTGCTCCACTGCAACCCGCAGATAACCTTAGAAAACTAGTTTAGTCACCTCTTGCTCTCCTGGACCTCCTTTCTCCCAAGCTAGATTTTCTCTACTGAGATCACCAATCCTCCTAGCACAAGTGTAGGCCCAATTATGCTAGATCCATACCATAAAGACACACATGGATGGTTGAACAAATGAGAGGTTTTTGATGTGTATTTATACTTTTCCAAGTGACTCCTTTATTTGAATTTAGGGATGACCTGTAACTTCTTATTTTGCAACAACTTTTCTCCTTTAATTAATTTTGGGGCTGGCTTGTAATTTCTTGTCCTTAGATCTAGGGATTCTTCACTTTATTTTGGGGCTTCATCTTTAAAACAACATAACTTTTCAATCGTGAGGAACCATGTGACGTACTACCTATCGTTGGAAACGACATGACGAGTATTATCCATCTATGAGGGTTTTGCAAGTATTTTGCATGTATTTGCATAACTTCATCCTATTTTTTCATAAAACACCTTCGGGCCTCATGACCACACATATGGGGCTTCTTGTAGACTTCTTCAAAACGTCTTCCCATGAGATCCATGCTTAAATCTATGCCATAAGGGGAGCACTTTGGAAACTTCTTCAAATACACCCATTACTTCTAGAGGCTTCTAGAATTCTTCTAGAGTTGACACCACCCATTACTTCTAGTGTATTTTGGGGCTTTTGGACTTCTTCTAGGGTTGACATCAATGACAACCAACTTTCCAACTGTATCCTTGTCAACAATAGAAGCTAAATACAACATAGTTACCAATTTAATGAGAACTATGACCTCAAAACGAGAACTCTGGCCCAAAATACCCATATTTTTGCGTAAAAACATCAAAATCAACCCCCAAATCAAAAAGTGGTGTTACCGGTAGCACCACTTTTTAAAACAGGGTCAACATTACAACATTTTTCAAACATGGCCTTCAAAACTTAGACAGTAGCTCAGAAAAACCTTAAAATCAGCACCTAAAAACAAATAAGAGGTTTTTTGAATTTTGTTTTTCTTTTCAAAACGTTAAATTTTGAGATCATTTGAAATCATATTTTTATCACTTGGTACCATTAAAACCAAAACCTCAAAATCAACCATCAAATTGAAAAGTACTACTACCGGTAGAACCCATTGTAAAATTGGGGTATGAAAATGACACATTTTTATAATGTGGTAAACGAACTCATCATTACTATAAAAAAAATCATAAAAGCAACAATTAAATGTTTACTTTTTAAATGTTATTATCATGCAAAGCACAAGGTAATACATAATTCCATGAAAATATCACAATATACTTTAAAAAATCAACGACACTTTTTAATAATTTTTTACTTTTAATAATAAAAAAGTAAATACAAGTTACATTGAATGAAACATAAATAATTTCTTAAAAGTATTGTTATATTGACCATATTCAAAACATATGAGCTAAGAAATTTTATTATATTATCCATAATAAAAAAAAATATCATTCATAAAACATAACAAAAGATTAATAACTTCATGTAAGATCATATGTAAGTTTAATGCTCTTTTTTAGTTACCATACAAACATCATATGGATCAAAAATTCGTAAAATGTTCCATACACTTATTCAGATTGACTCATGGTTTCTGAAATACCATCAGAGTCTACATTGTCTTCAGATGAATGTTTTGATGAAGATGTAGATGATCCATACTCTTCTCTATTGTCGATGAATGCACCATCTAAGTCTACATGCATGCCCAACATTTCAGATGTCAAATTCCTTTTAGATCTACGACTAGGTTCAACAGACTCCCATCTTGCATTTATTTCTTGCGGCAGCAACCTTTTGATAATCTTTATTGTCTTGGAGCGAAGAGTTCCTCTCTTTGTCAAATTGAAGTCATAAACAAGTATGTCAACATCGTCTAATTTTAAGAGGTCAGTGTGACGATGAGTTGTATTTTGACCCTTTCTTTTTCTCTTTCTATTGACATGTTTCTCAACCACCATCTCTGGCTTGTACACACCATTGAATGGGTGTGTACTTTTTGCATACCAATGAACTTCAATTGCAATAACATCATCATTTTCTTTCTCAATCTTTATAACCTTTCCTATCCAGAATGGATAACCATGTGGATCTTCAATCACTAAAACTAAAATCGTGCTACTCTCCTTAATATCCTCTATTGAACCCCTATAAAGGTCTTCCATGGCTTCACATTGTGCACGTGACCTTCCCAAACCAATATACATTTATGTTTCCTCTACTTGTGTAATATCAATAGCACCTTGAGATTCTTGAACTTCAACAATGTTTGTTTCTTCAGATTAATTTGGTGTTGGCCCTTGACCAAGTTTTGAGGAACACTTGGTCATCATTGAATGTTTTGGACTTTGACACCCTGTCAAAGATGGAGCACCAAGTGAAGTAGAGATCACGTGATCTCGGTCTACTTTGGGCCTCTTTTAGGGTTTTGGGTTAATGTAATAGGAAAGGGATGTTGGCCCGTGGGTTTACCCACGCTTAGGCCCACTTTTGTAATATATAAATAGATACTTAGGCAATGTAAGAGGCCCCTGATGGCTTAGTGCTAGTAATTAGATTTGTGTGATCTAATGTGGATTGTAAATTCTCTGTGCATTATTGTAAGAGACTTGTAGAGCTCAGTGCAAGTTGTTGTCGGAGGTTGTGAAAGGCTTTGTGTTGAAGCGCAAGGAAGAAGGATCTAGCGAGTTGCGCAGATCTTTTGTCCTATGTAGAGTAGGGATTGTTGAGGCTCTGTGCTGTAACTACTTGACCGAGATAATAAAGAAGAATACTTTTTGGATGTAGCCCCAAGGTGGGGGTGAACCATGGTAAATATGTGTGTTGTGCTCTGTGCCTCGACCTAATGTGTTTGTCTCTTCCTTTGCCAGGTGCTTTGATGTGTTTAGATAGATCTATTTATGCTTTGTGCTTCTGAGATATGAATGAATGTTAGATCTGGTATGTAAGATGATTAGTGCTTGATCTGTCGAATCTAATCTATATTGTTGTGGCTAAGTGCTGAATTATCTTAGATCTAAGTACATACTACGATTCTCTGTGCTATCTGGGAAGTATCATAAGGGTTGAATATTGATGAATAATCTATGCTAGGTGATTGTTAAGTGTTATAATCACATATCTATGTCCCAGCTAAGGTTGCAGACACCTGATTCTTGCAACCACCCCTGCCTCTAACTCGGGTGAGACTTCATCTGCTTCGCAGGTGTTGCCAAAAGGGCCGATAGTTAGGGTTTTGTTGGTCCGTTGTTGTAGCATTGAACCCTGGGTCTTCCCCTATGCCAACAAATGGTTCCGTTGCTGGGACTGAAACTGTGATTGCTGGGAACTGAGCAGAAGAAGCTTTGTGCAAAGATTCGTCCTGAAATTGTGAAAGATCTGTGCGTGGATCTATGCCCTAGTGCGCAGTGATCCACTTGATCTGAAAATCTCTGTGTTGAAGAAGGACGGATGGATCTGAAGGAAAGAAGTCAGATATGCAAGAAAAGAGGTTGATACTTAAGAAAAGAAGTAAGATCTGTAAGCTTCGTGCTCTGATAAAGGTAAGAATAGTTAAAAGTTCTTATATATGGAAGCTTTGTGCCTTGTAGAAGTAATATAAGTGAATTTTTTTGTTTCTAGAGTATGGATTTAGGTATGCTTGATAGATTTTGTCCTATCTTGAAAACTAGCACATTGTTAGATGAAAGAATGTTTGATATGAATAGATCTTATAAGTATAATGATAGATATGTTATACCTATGCATAGAAAGAATTTTTGGACTAACCAATGGATGTAGGATCCTAGAAAGAAATTTTTGCAGACTAGCCATTATGACCCTAGCACGCAGTACAAGAAAAGTTGGGGATCATTGAAGAGAAAGAGAGGATTAACTCTTTGTTACAGTTGCATAAGACCAGGACATCTTGCTAAGGAATGCCCTGGGAGAAACCCTAGTTGCCTCTATTGTAAAGCTATGGACCATGAAGTACTAGATTTACCTAGAATGATTGCTAGACTTGAAAAGTTGAATATGGAGAAAGCAAACTCTGAAGGAGATCAAGAGACTAAGATTGTAGAAGAACCCCAGAAAGAATCATAGATTATGTTACTGAAAATGAAAGAAACCCTAGATGAACATAAAGATGCCAATTTGTCAAAGATCTTCAAAGAAAAGGAGAAAATCGAAGTAAGAATAGGAGAATTCAACATTGATTGTGCTCTGGACAAGGGAACACGGATGAAAATTATGACAGAAAGTACTTGGGAAACCATAGGAAGGCCTACTATGGTTCCTTCACTAAGAAAAACAGGGTTGTTTAAAGGAAAAATGGTAACCCTATGTGGCAGGATTACCCAGATAGCTATGAGTACCCATAGAGCTTCGACAGAGGAAGAATTCGAAGTTATTAAATTTATTGACGACCATGCCCCATTTCCATCTTTGTTAGGAAAGATCTAGATTGAAAAAGACCAGATCTAGAGAAAAGAATAAAAGGAAGCCCTAGAACAGAAGAAGCAAGAACTCATTGAATTTATGACTAAAAGGATCGCCTACTTGATGGAAGAACAAGAGAAAAGATCTAAGCTATTGAACACCAGGGAATTGGATGTCGAAGCTATAAGAGCATTAGAGAAACCACAAAAGACCGAAATACCTAATCCATATAATGAACGAGTATTACCCTTGGATCTGAAGAAAGAATCTCAGCATCGCAAAGTGACTATGTCGAGAGAAGATAAGAAACAGAATGGAAAAAGGATGACCGAGACAAAGCTCACTAGGAAGAAGGCTAGGAAGCTAAGTAAGAAGAGATCCAAGATCGAAAAGTTACAGAAGATTCCAGAGGAAATTTCGTAGAAGGAAAAATCACAGGAATTGAGCTTCGCTGGGATATCAGAACTACGACATACGACACTTCACCGTGGAGAAGCAATATAGTCGTTGGACCGATATAACCATTCGAATTCCACCCCGAACAGACAGAAAAGCATTAAAGGATCACCACCAGACTGTTGGACCATGCCATAACAGATGGATCAACGTTCATGGAAGCTTCATACCTGTTGCAAGCAGGTCGTTGATGAATTTCCTATTTATCTCATTGCACCGTGCCCGAAGAACACTTTTTCCAACTGAAAATTCAAAGCCCACAAAACTAGTGATTGTCTACAGTGATCATTGCAAGCAAATTGTTCATCCTAGTGTAGTATTTTGAGATCATCGTAACCCCGATTATCTTTCCCAAGTGCGTATGTTCGACGAGCTCACCGCACTTGAGGAATCTGTCATAGAGGTCCTTCTCGATTTAATGACTGAGAGAGTCATGTCGGAAAGAAGAATGTCCACCGGAGTCCAAGCATCATCGACAAGAGGAGTGCAAGCCTCCCCGTCGACTGCTCAAGCAGGAACATCTCAAGTCGATGCAGAGAGAAGAACTAAGCATAAGGATGAAATAGCCAACGCGAAGTTAGTGCCATCCATCCTACCAGCTTACATACCCCCTCTGAGCAGTGAGATTAACAGGGATAGTGTCCCTAGAGACTTTGAATACACCCTAGTCACTGCATATCTACCGAAAGGAGTGCACACCTACTGCACAGATCAAGACAAGGTTACAGTGTTGAAGTTTTGCGACTTCAACCTGGGGGACCGTAAAGTTTACATCATGCTAGCCCCATATAAGTACATGATGAGAACTAAGGGAAAGAATTCAAAGCTCATCCCTCATCAATGGATGATGAACCTCGCACAGTCTACTTTTCTCAACGTTATGAAAATACCACACTTCGGCAGACACCAGGAGGTGAATGCTTGTGTAAAATTGCTGCTAGCAAGTTACCATGGAGGATACTTGTAGTTAGATCATCACATAACTGTTGATCCGACGCTGATCAATAGGATCACCGGGCTTAGCATGCAGGGCCCTAATCCCCATGAATACTATCCTGGAAAGACCGTAGACTGCACTCTTGCGCAGAAGATCAAAGAAGCCTATGGCAATGTTGAGAAAGGCGCGAGAGGCTACAAGGTAGCTTCTATTGAAAGTGGCACAGTGTGCCTTGCATGCCAATTGATCGCAGGGAAGTTGGTATGCAAGAATTGACCAACACAAGTATCTAGCTTTGTAGTTGACCTCGCAGGAAAGTGCGTAGAGGGACTACAGATGAACTGGGAGAAGAACCTGGTGAATCAACTGGAGATTGACTGCAGAGAAGCCCAAGATCAGGGGCATGAATTCCATTTTAGCTGGCTCCTAATATTGATCACTTTTGTTGCATGGGAGTTACCAGAAGGTGCAACCTTCCCGTACCTTGACCCCTTTGAGCCACTAGCCGCGAAGTTTAGTACATTATGGTACTCGAACGACATGAGCAAGAAATGGCAATCGAATTCCATTTTCCACACATACTATAACCAATTGAAAGTAACCATAAGGAGTGAACCTCGCATAACCCTGAACACTTTACAAAGATTTCGACCTCTGATAAAGTTTAACGTGGACCACCACTTTATATACCTAACCCCACGTGCTGATGAGCACCAGGAACAACTTCAATCCTATTATAAGCTGACAGAAGAAGACCTGGAAGAGATCACCAAGGAATGGTCGACGAACCTCCTTGTTTTAGCAGATCCCGCAGAAATTTCCTACATCGACAGCCCTAGAACTGCACAGGATACACCTCGGCCCAGTAAGACAAAGAAAGAAAAGATGAGGAAGACTGAAAATTCCAGGATGTTGACAGCCTATCTGTAAGGACGACTTCCATTACACTAGATGAAGAAGGTGATGACGAAGAAGGTACAGAAACTAAACAACAGAAATTTGAAGTACCACCGCCTAGGGACGAAGAAGACTCATTGAAGAAAATGAAGGTCTCACCTCTGAAATCTTCCTCTAGAAAGAAACCAAGAACCCCTGTAACCAAGATGTGAACTTCCCTCACATTGGATGACTTTGATTTCATTGTTGCAGTGGTCAACGATGCTTCAAAGGAAATCATAGAGAAGCAGGAGGCGAAGAAGGAACAAATGTATATCCAAATTGAGATCGCGCTCCAAGGAGTACAACAAGCACTCCAGTCTAGCCGAGCAATCTCTACTGCACCTTTACCAGTAGGAACAACAAAAGTGGGAGATGAATCAGTTTAGTTGTGCAATATTGTTGATATAGTCAAAGTACACCTTCGACATGCTCAGGAAGAAAAAGTGCAGGCCACCCAGGCCCTAAAGAAAGCATAGGAGGAAATTATTGAACAACGTCAAGCCGGGCAACAAGAGAAGAATGCTCTCCAAGCAAAATTTTAAGAAGACAGAGTGAAGATCCAAAAAGAGAAAGAGAAGCTGCTCACAAAGAAGATAGGAATCGAAGAAGTCATCAACAAAGAATTTCTCCCTGTGACCGTCTTAGAGAAGAAGATTGAAGAGCCCATAGAGCGCCAAGTGATGAAGCTTGCTGAAGTTATTCAACAACTTCAACAAAGGGTCATGGAATTAGAGCTTCAAACCATACCACAGACTCCACAAGAAGTGCGTGACCAATGAGAATTGAATACTCAGAGTGCAATCGAGAGGATTAAAACACTTGCTGCAGAATGTAAATGGCTAAGTAGCATAAGCACGCAGATAGATGAATAACTATATGAAGACCCAGAGTTGAAGAAACTGGAGTCCTAACTCCAGGAAGAAAAGAAGCACATACGTACAGTACAGGTACAACTCAAACTCTTGTCACCCATTGAGAGGATGAAGAGATCCCAGGAATAGCGCACTGCCCAACAACTCATTCTTACCATGTAGAACAGAGTGATGGAAGTCACCCATAAACTCCAGCCAAGCCAGGAGGCAACCTACCTACTATTTGAAGAAATTGAAGGCCAAGGAACACTACTAGAATAAGTAGTTGTTACAGTCGAGTAGCAACTGGAAGGACCTATCAGCGAAGTGGTTATTCAGGAATTCGCTGAGAAAGAAGTAGTAGCACAGAGACAGGTCGAAGTAGCTCGAGCCAAACTCGAGGCATTTGAGGTGGAATTGATCAAACTAGAGTAACTCGGGATGAGTCACAGGTGAGTGTTGGAGGCTTGTTGGCCCTTGACCAAGTTTTGAGGAACACTTGGTCATAATTGACCATTTTGGACTTCGACACCCTGTCAAATATGGAGCGCCAAGCGAAGCAGATATCACGGGATTTCGGTCTACTTTGGGCCTCTTTTAGGGTTTTGGGTTAATGTAATGGGAAAGGGATGTCGTCCCGTGGGTTTACCCACACTTAGGCCCACTTTTGTAATATATAAATAGATACTTAGTAAATGTAAGAGGCCCCCGATGGCTTAGTGCTAGTAATTAGATCTATGTGATCTAATGTGGATTGTAAATTCTCTGTGAATGATTGTAAGAGACTTGTAGAACTCAGTGCAAGTTGTTGTCGGAGGTTGTGAAAGGCTTTGTGCTGAAGCACAAGGAAGAAGGATATAGCGAGCTACACAGATATTTTGTCCTATGTGGAGTAAGGGTTGTTGAGTCTATGTGCTGTAACTGCTTGACCGAGATGATAAATAAGAATACTTTATGGACGTAGCCACAGGGTGGGGTGAACCATAGTAAATCTGTGTGTTGTGCTTTGTGCCTCGACCTGATGTGTTTGTCTCTTCCTTTGCTAGGTGATTTGATGTGTTTAGATAGATCTATTTATGCTTTGTTCTTCTGAGATATGAATGAATGTTAGATCTGGTATGTAAGATTCTTAGTGCTTGATCTGTCGAATCTAATATATCTTTTTGTGGCTAAGTGTTGAGTTATCTTAGATCTAAGTACATACTGTGATGCTCTGTGCTATCTGCGAAGTATCATAAGGATTGAATATTGATGAATAATCTATGCTAGGTGATTGCTAAGTGTTATAATCATAGATCTGTGTCCCAGCTAAGGTTGCATACACCTGAGTCTTGCAACCACCCCTACCTCTACCTTGTGTGAGACTTCATCTTCTTTGCAGGTGTTGCCAAAAGGGCCGGTAGTTAGGGTTTTGTTGGTGCGTTGTTGTAGTGATGAACCCTGGGTTTGCCCCTGTGCCAACATTTGGCATATTTTGTGACCAATGAAATGGAGTCCTCAACATTGTATCTTCATTTGTTGAGCTTGAAATTATGTCACTTGGACTATTGAAAAAAGACTCCCACCAAACAAAATCGACAACATCAAAGTACTCATATGTATCCTTCATGGACTTTTTAATTTCTTCCAGGCATTCAGAATAATCTACATCTCTATTATGCCTTCGCGCATTATGGATTTCAGCAACTGATTGTAAAAATAATAACTTTGACGCAAAAATTGGACGATCTGGAATGAACTTAAAAAATGATAAACCTAATGAAGGCCCCCATTTTGTAGTAGTTGAATACTGCTTTCCCCATATAAGTGTTTTCCCATCAATGTTTTTGAAACAAAATTAATGTTGGAAGCTAATGTCATTAAGTTGCTCAATACATTTTTCTTCACGATGTGATCCCTGAATAAATCTTCGCATGTCAACAATTTCTTCTAATATATGAAAACAGACTCTCGAATGTATGCTTTCTTGATAATTCAATCAATGATGGTAGACTTCCAACATTTTTCCTCTTCAATGTTACTGAAAAATGATTGAACATTTGATCAATATGATCATGAGTGTGTCCAACAAAAAGGAAACCAACTTTCACCTTTTGAAAGATTCCCATTTCAACAAGCATGCTTAGATATCCAAACACAATTTGATTTTTATTTTCACGACTAGTGTTGTCCAAATGTGGATAGATAACTTGAGGAAGATTTCCAGAACAGTGAGTGAGCACATGATGAATTATGGTGATGGTCAGATTTGCATCATTATAAATATTTGGAGTTGTGAAGTAAACTCTTGGACACATTTTTCCATTGAAAACCATACAACCAACCAAGTGAAACTGGATGAAATTCTCTTCCTGTAAATTTTTGGGTGTACGGACAAAATGTGGTAGAAGTGTTTTCTTCTGGTCCATGCCATCAATTATCATACCTAAATATTTTTTTGGAGCATCATAACACTTCTTCCGATGTTTGTACAACTTTTTTCTTTCACTTGATTGTTGATTCCGATGTTCCTGAAGTGATTTGATTATGGAATCTGCACATGACATAAAATGGAAATATTGATCATATGTTTTCATAGTTGATAACTATTCAATTTAAACAAAAACAAAATAGTAAATACATACCTCTTTATGCCCCTTTAGATTTATCTCTTCTTGATTTAAGAGTAGCACATATACTACAAATCCCCATCCTTGACTTCTTAGGAATACAAACATTGTTTAATTGTTTCTTCCATATTCTTGTAAAATATCCATATGTAATAAAAGTATCCTTTCCTTCAACACCTTCAGCATATCCTTTGTACAATTTGTAGATTTCCCTCCTTGAAAAATTATCTGGAATATGTATTGTGTCTCTATCTGGCATACACTCTACATGTTTGGAAAAGAAATCATGCATACATGAAACTACAGTGTTTGCGAATGGCCCACTCTCTCATCCATGATGTACCTTTGAATAAAATGATGGATATTTTTCCAACCTTGTCTGGATTCTTGATAGACGAAGATTACCAATTGAGTGATTTTTTTTAAAGCCTTTCTGCAAAGTAAAATATTCCCAATGTGATAATCATATACTGTATTGGTGGATATCATGCACCCCATCAAATATGAAAATTTCATGCTCTTATTCATTGAAAAATACGTCTTCCTTTTATTCAAGGAATACATGTAGTCCATGATTTTCAAACAATTCTTTTGACAACATTCACTTGAAATCAATTCTTTTATGGAAATTGATTTAGTGAGAAATTCTTTCCTACACCTTGTATAACTAGAATGATTTGGATCGATATAAAAAGGTCTAGTCTTGGTCCTAGACACAATGTTTCTTTGCAATGTCTCCACTATTTCATCATCCTCACTAGAAGGATTTTCCTTATCACCATAAGGAGTATCAAGAAAAACATTGTTAGGAGACTGAAATAGAGAATGTTGATCACCTTCATTTGTTGCAGTTGAATGTTTGAGAACATCATCATCAACATAATCATTTGGAGAAAAATAATCATCAACATTGTTTCCACTATTGACATAATCATCTTCGTTGCTTTCAAAATCCCCACTTGAGTGAAAATTTTCACCATCTTGCTTAGTGCCTTGAAAACCTTCATCAGTATCTTGAAAATTCTCACTTGGAGGAAAATCAACTTCAACATTGTTTCTTTTTAATTTATCACTTGGGAAAGAGTTACCACCAATGGCGTAATCATCTTCACTACTTTGAAACTCGCCACTTGAAAGATATTCTTCATCATCCTCATTACTAGCTTCAAAATCCTCACTTGGAGGAAAATATTCATTATCCTCATCGATACCCTCAAAATCCTCACTTTGAGGGAAATCATCAGCACCAACATTGCTTCTTTTAAGTTCCTCATTCAAGAAAGACTGTCCATCATTTCCATAATCGTCATCATTACTTTTAAAATCCCCCCAAGTGGGGATTTTAAAAGNCATCAGCACCAACATTGCTTCTTTTAAGTTCCTCATTCAAGAAAGACTGTCCATCATTTCCATAATCGTCATCATTACTTTTAAAATCCCCACTTGGGGGAAATTCTTCTTCATCCTCATTTCTGCCTTGGAAATCCTCACTTGGAGGAAACTCTTCATCAGTACCTTCAAAATCCTCACTAGGAGGAAATTCATAATCATCAACATTGTTGTCTTTAAATTCCCCACTCGAGAAAAAGTTTCCACCATTGTCATAATCATCTTCACTACTTTTAAAATTTCCACTTGAGGGAATTTCTCCATCATTTTCATTGGTGCCTTGGAAATCTTCATCGGTATGTTCAAACTCCTCACTTGGAGTAAATTTTTCATCCCAATCATTTAAACGTTGATCATAGTCTCCACTTTGACCTACACTTTGATTATTTTCATTACTATTAAACTGTTGACTAGATTTATCACCATCATATTCCTCCTCTTCATCATCGGTGCCTTCAAAGTCCTCCGATTTAGGACTTTCATGAGGAACATGTTGAATAAAATTTCTTGCACCGTGATCAAAATTATGACTAGCTGAAAAATACGACGCCTCATTTGAATTACAAAAATTCCTATGGCATTTCCTAGTACCAACAGAAGAGGTATGCGAAGAATTTGTTGATGTCTCAGAAATAAAATTTTCTTTATCTAATGAAGCCATCCCTTCTCTCTAAGAACATAGAATGATAGAAATGCTCACCCTCCCTATGAAATTATTATAACATGCAGAATGATCNTTTTGCTTATTTTCCCTTAAAAATTAAAAACAATTTTTACTCTTTTATTTTTTTATTTACATGTTAAATACAATATTTATCATGTTTAGTTATTTATCCCACATTTATTAAACATATTGACAATCCATACAATTTTAGGTATATATGTAGACAATATACCTAATTTTTATTTATCCCACATTTGTTATACTAAAAGTAATTTATATCATTTGTGTTATATATACACAGTCTTGTTTTATCTTTTTATATTGTATTATATTTTGGGTAGTATTTGTTTTAGGATTTGGAGCAAGCTAAAACATCGAGAAGACATCCGAGGAGAATCTAGCAAGCAAAGAGGAGAATTTAGCAATTCAGAGGTTAGTTTTTTTGTTAAATTCTTACATGTTTTCTACTTTTTTTCTTACATGTTTTCTACTTTTTTCTAAAAAATACCTAACTTTTTAAAACAGTTGAGACTTTTTTTCAAAAAATCTTAACAAAATCCTTAATATTTTTTGAAAAGAAAAATGCAAAAAAAAGTGAAATTTAGATATAATTTTTATTTTATTTTTAGTTTTTTTATGGGGGTTGGGGTGATGCCACACATATAACACATATGTTATATGTTAAACATATAACATATGTTTTATTCGTTTAACATATAACATGTGTTATATGTTATAACATATAACAAATGTTATATGTTATAACATATAACACATATGTTATATGTTAAACATATAACACATCTGTTATGTTTAACATATAACATATGGGTTATATGTTATAACATATAACACATGTGTTATATGTATGTCATCACCCCAGCTCATAAAACTAATTATTAACCCCAAAAATTATATGAATTGAATTTTTTTTACATATAGGTTAAAAAAAATTAATCTTTTTTAAAATTAGTTTTTATAATCAATGTTGTGTTTTTTAGTTGATTATAATGTGAAAGTCCTAATTTTCTTTTTTTATCTTAATATAGAAAAATGTCAGGAAAAAGATTATCTATCAATATATCTGGATCACGACCTGCAATAATGGCATCAAAAAATGCAACTGGAACCTCCATCAATGTTAGGAAACAAAATGGTAGCTTAACACCTGAGCTATCAAAGGCAATGAAGAATTTTAGAATGTGGAAATCTGTGGAAGGTGAAAACAAACAAGAATATTCTTGGTTTGTTAAAGACAAGCAAGGAAACAATGGAGATCATATATATTTGTATTGTGTTGAATCAGAACATGTGCAAGGAAATTATCAGGCACTTGGCTTGTTACGAGATATATGTTTGGTGTCAACCACAGATATTGTTTATGCACTTGTCAAACAAGGGAGAACTTATATCAAGTTTAGATATTGTTTCAAATTGAGCAATTATAACAATAATGAATGTTTTTCAAAATTATGTGCATCCATCGTTGATGACATTGAGAAAGGCAATGTAAGTTTTTTATTTCTATTTTTGTGTCGTTTATTATTTTTAGTATCATGGTAATGTTTTAATTTTATTTAACATGAAAATGTTATATTTTATTTTTACGGGATTTTGCTGAACGAATTTCACATATGTTAGTGGGGATTTACTCTACAAAGAATGATATCATGGATGCCATCAACACTTTTCATATTGAAAAGACACAAGAAGGAAGGAAAAAGAAACAGAAAGTAATGGAGGTTGCACCTGCAAGAGTAGACAGAGAAGAACATGAAAGAAGAAAGAAAAGTCCTCATTCTAGAAATCCTAAAAGGGTTACATTTGAAAATGAGGAAACTCCAAATGAAGATTTTGTTGAAATTGATTCCAATGAGGTTATCGCTCCTTCTCGCAAAAAGAACAAAAAAGATAAACACAAAAGAGCAATGGTTGATGATGACTCTATTCCTATTGATTATGAAGAAATCATTGAGTTAGATGAAACACATTTAAATCATAAGAGGAAGAGAATAAATTTTGATAATGTTCAAGAAGCCATCGTTAGCTCGGAGTGTTATAGTGAAAGTTCTAAACGTAGCAGAGAAATAATAACACCAGGTGTTGATCTAGAGGATGGTATTATGAAAACAACACAAAATGTCATTCGAAATAGAATGAGGAAGACAAACTTAGTTGATGATGGCCACACATTTCAGTTGAATGTGAAACAACTTTATAAATCCACAGAAGGGAAGGAAAAATATCAAATTATAAAACCACATCACTTGCATATTCACAATTTGAAAGCATTGATTAGATACAATCCATATGCACATGTGGTTGACTACCTAGTTCTTGTTGACCCAATGGAAGTTCCTATGAGGGAAGAATTTGATAGATCAAAATGTTTTGACTACAAATATTATGTGATTGGAGGAAATCATTCTACAGAGGCTAGAAGAGAATTGATGCAAAAATATCCCAATAATCCTCTTTTTGAGACAGTCAAATGCATAATTTAATGCCGGTTTAACAGATTCATAAGAAAAGTTACATGCATGGGATCATAACACAGACAATGAGTACAGAATGTCTATGACCTTCATTCAAAGGGTGAGATTTATCCACAATGAATTTTCTAAAATATGCCACGGGGAGAGATCAAATGTTGATATTAAGTTTTGGAACCAATGTTGTATGGAAATAGGATTCCCACTTGATGATGAAAATACAAAAGAAAAATATCGCAAAGGAAGTGATATATTTAGAGATGTGGATAACTATTTTCAATTGGGATTTAGAACTGGACAGGTATGGGATTTGATAGACGAGATCTTCACCATATGGGAAAGTGTTGGTATAAAAAATCAGAGAGTTAAGAAGGCTAAACCATTGATATGTGGCACAAGTAAGACAGGTCCTGACATAAGAAATCTTCTTGATGATATGACTATAACACCTTGGAGATCAATACAAGGAGTGAAGGATGATAAAATTATCATAAGTATATTATCACGTGTTCGGTCATGAGAATTGTCAATGGAAGAAATGTGTGATGAATTTAAAAAGTAAGTCTGTTGAGTTATTTTTATTGATGTTAGGAAAATATAATTAATTTTTTCAGTTTAATATCAGTTTAACATTATTTTTGTTTTATTTAGTCAGAAGTTGTATATGAAAATACAAGAGGAAATGGTCAAGATGTTGAATGAAGAAAGTTGGGATGATGTTAAACTCAACTATCCAGATTCAAGCTCTTCAAAAGTATTGAAACAATTTTTTGTTGCATTCAAAAAGGTATGTTGATTTATTACATTCATATTATTCGTTTGTAAGTTAATTTATTTATAATTTAATAGTTATAGATATATAACTATATGTTTTTTTTGTTTCATTAAAGATGCCAAAGAAGAATGCAAATGGAGTACCTGAAACTTTCAAAAGTTTTATTCAAAAAGCCAAGTTTGAAAGAGAAAGAAGGAGACGTGTTCAAAATGTTCGACTTGATGACACCCTTGATCACTACATTTGGAATGGGCTCGACACTATTCAATATAAAGTGATATTAGGTGATTGTGAAAAACTTGCAAGTATTGTTCCTAAAAAAGAATATTCCCTAGTTATTGTGGATATCCCTCATGGTTATAATATCCCAAACATTGAATATGATACTGAACCTTATACTTACCAAGATTTCAGTAAAGTGGTTATGGGATTTATATAAGTTACAACATCACCATTTTGGAGATTTATAGTATTTTATTTAGACACACAACAAGGATTAGTACAATCAAGCTTCAAGGGGAAAGAAAAGATAAGGAGGCAGTTTATTTTGGTAAGATATTGAAAGTGTATGTTTATCAATTAAGATTAGAAACCAATTTTATTAATTCACAAGTTGGGAAAGAAAGACAAGGAGGCAATTTATTTTGGTAAGATATTGAAAGTGTATGGTTTATCAATTAAGATTAGAAACAATTTTATTAATTCACAAGTTAATTGAATTTTCACCTATTTATGTTATTAAAAGCCAAATATTCAAAGCTCCAAGAAAGAATCATTTAAACATGATTTCAAGAGTATACATCTTGCAACCCTCGGACATGATGATTCTTATAATTATATTCTTTGTTAATGCAAATGATGGAGAGACTCTAGTAGTATATTGGCATACAATGTTGTGGTTAGAAAGTTAACATATGAGAAAGCATCAGAAAGGAGAGATGGTTAACTTTTATCAAAAATCACAAGCATTAATTAATTATCTATAGATAAATTTTCAAATGAAAGAGATTGAGTTTTGGATTTGTTCTTGGTTCGGTCAGAATTATGATCTAATATTTATGGAATCATACTAACTAGATTATTTTTAATTTGTCTTTACGATCTAACTTCACTATTTATTTTGTATTTGGTGATTAGGCAACACACTAATGTTGTACCTAAAGGAAGGAATTGCATAGCCATTGAAAGTGACCCAATGCAAATGTAAAGTTTTATTCAACAAAGAATTAATGTTATTCCAGCTCCGTGATGAAAAAATGAAAAGAAGTTGGCTTGAGGAAAGGAGAGATTTAGTGAATAAAAGTGTAAGTAAAATTGTCGTGCTGAACCCTCAAGTACCATTAGGAGGAATGATTGAAACTGATCACTTTGGAGAACTCGCAGATATCAAAGAACCAATGGAAGAACAAAATGACACAATGGAAGCACAAAATGACAACGAAGATGATAATCATTCGTTGGAGAATGATGAATTTGGGATATAAGATATTGTTAATTAGTTTAAAGATTTCTTTCAAGGCAATGCTCAATTTTGCAAATTTTATATGAGTTATAACTTTATAGATTTGACCTTCATATTTGAAAATAAGAATAAAGATGGATCTATTGTTGCTTTGTGATGAATATTTTTATTGCTTCTTTTCGCTTTATCCGTAGATGTGAATCACTATACACGTAAAAATTCCTATCAAATGTTGTCATTTTCAAATGTATGCAAATATGAAAGAAAATGATATAATTTTATAAAATTTAGACTTTTGTTGTTCAATTATGTCCATAAAATGCTTCTTTATTTGACGTGTTATTTTAAGGAATATGTACCAAAATGTATAGGTTTTTATGATATATGACTATAAATGTGTATTTTTCATAAATATTCAAAAGCAGTGTTATTTAACTACAATTTTTTTTTTTCGTAATTTATTGAAGTAAAGGTAATCAATGTGTTAAAATGATGTTTTTCACTATATTTAAAAAGTATGGAACAATAAATTAATTAAGGAGACAAAATTCTATGAAAATCGTAACTCCAAAAAAAAAAAGTAAATGGTAAAAACATTTTTAAGATTGAAAGAAGCATGAAAAAAATACTAAAAACAGAGTTGAATATTATATATATATATATATATAGAGAGAGAGAGAGAGAGAGAGAGAGAGAGAGAGAGAGAGAGAGAGAGAGAGAGAGAGAGAGAGAATTGGAAATAGATGAAAAATGAGCATTTAAAAAAATATTGTGGAAACATTGTGGATAGAAAAATTTTAAATATCGAAAATCACCTAAAAACAGAGAGGGGGTGCTACGGGTAGCACCATTTTTAAAAACGGGGTAAAAAGTTGGACCCCCCAAAAAACAAGAACTCTGGAGAGTTCTCATTAAGTTGGTAACTATGTTATACATGGAAACCACTCATGCAAGAAAATAAGTTGTATGGATACATTGAATGTGTTCAAGGATTGGGTTTGAGTAGAGAACTATGGAGATAAATTGTGACTATCAAAGTACAATATTTTTGGCAAATAACCCATTTTACCATTCCAAGATGAAGCATATTGATGTAGAATACTATTTCGTGAGAAATAAGGTGGAAAACAATAGGTTCTACTGGATAAAGTAAACACTTTGGAAAACATTGCAGACTCTTTGATAAAGTCTGTGAGTGATGTGAACTTATCTTGGTATAGAGAGGCAATGGGCATTGTTGCCCTGGGTCTATGAACACAATTTCAGGTTCTCCTGTATCAACAAAGAATGCACGAAGTGGGAGAATTTTGGGTTGTTATTTTATTTGCAGTGAAGAACAGTCATCCGACTGTCTAGTGAGGTGGATCGACTAGGTGATGAATCTACTGATGAGTCAAGTCGAGTTGATGGTCAAGCTAAAGGTCGAAGTGATCTATCAAAAATTCAAAGGTAAAAGTGGTCAACAAGGAAGGTCGAAAATAAATTGATAGGAGGTCAAGTGGTAGCTGAGTAATGACCGATTGGAGGTCGACTGTAACAAAATCTCGAGATTCGTGGGATTGTAGTCAATCATCTGCATGGATCTATAACCATTTATGGACGCCATTATTTAGGTTTTTTCATGTAGTAATTCCTATAAATATGGTGCGATGTAAGATTCTAAAAGGTAATCTTGAGAAGAATCATGAGGCTCATGTAGATGCAAGATGAATTGGCTATAGGGTTGTTCTAGTGAAAAACGAGAGAATAGGATGACAATTGTGTCTTAGGTGTATACCAAGGTTAGTCATGTAACTCTTTATTCTTTGAATGAATAAGATAACAAGAGAGCAAGGTGCTCAAGGAATGCTAATTTTCTTGGTTAATGGTTTCCAAGATAAAATCTCTATGTATTGTGTGTGTTTATCATTAATTTTATGCTTGAATCTATCTTCTCTTTCTTAGTTGGTTTAGTGTGAGTGTTAATATATTTAAATTCAATCACATCCTAATAAGCCTTTGAGCTTCCATATCCCTAGTTGCATCCTTCAACATAAATAAGATGTAAGGTTCTAGGAAGTGTGTTAGGCATGAACCTTTTGAATAACATACATTTCCCACAATGATACTCTTCATAATTAAAATCACTAATGGGTATTTGATATTGAAATGCATTGTGTTGCATTGAAGTAGCCTAATTGCACATTGTTCCACTCTCACATCAAGTGTTTATAATACTCAATCAATTCAACCTTTCATTAATTTTCTATACGAGGTTTGTAACACCCCCATTTCTTACCCCCCTAATTAATTTGTAATTGATTGTGATTATTAATGGTTTATCTTGGTAGGGAGATAATATTTCCATGTTGTGTCTTGTAAACGATGTAAATGTAAATGTGTAATGTAAAAGCTAAAAAACTGATGGAAGGGTGAATCCTTAAAGTACTGAAGATGATACCACTAGGGGTATTAGTGAGGAGGCATAGAGGGGACTCAATATTTCCAAGGACCCCAAGCCACCTAAGTGATTTAATGTTTATGAATAACCTGATATTGTTTCCCCCTTCCTCCAAAACCCAAGGAGCCAATTATTAAATGGTGGACGGTTTGGTAGTTGGACCAGTACCTCCCATGTAAATGCATGGGAGTAATGCACTAGTACGTCCATGGAAAACTGTGGACCACCCAACTGCATGGGAAGAGGGACTCGAGAAACTTCAAGAAGAAGAAAAATGATGGATGTATGGGAGGAGTGCACAGAATAAAAGAAGAAATGCACATAGGCATGCTGAAAAAAAGAGAATTTTGGTTTGGAAAATGGAAAAGACAGTGAAAAACTAAGTGATGGGAACTAGGAGAGGTTTTATGTTAGGAATTGATGTGAAGGACAAAGGCCTTCACACTGTAAAATGCCTGTGAGGATAAATGTTTTTCCCTAGTGGTATCATGGCTTGACATGGTGGTGGCTAGAATGCACAGCGATGAGGCATCTGCACCTATGGTTGGGTGGAAAGTCATTCACCCACAGTTAGTTGGGTTGGCTACAACTTGTAAACAAATAAGTATTATTTATATTATATGTAATTAAATTATAATGAATGGATGGGTGTTTGTAATTGCATTATAAATGTGTATGCCTATTTAATGGGATTAACACTTGTTTCATTTGCAAACCTTTGAGTTTATACAATTACAAAAACAATTTGGAGGTTTGAATGAAATTCAAGAGAGACAGAAAGAATACATATATTGTCATTCTTTACATGTGTGTCCTTTACTGGCTATTGGCTCTTGTGGTGAATGATAATTGAGGAGATTTGTTTGGATATGTAATTCATAGTTATTTTTATATGCCTTATTGTCTTGACTATTTAGCCTATAAGGATAGACCTTAAATGATGTATGGATAGAGATATTCAAACTCAGAGAAATAAGTAAGGGTGTGGTATTATGCTCCTGTACGTATTAAATTTCCTTTAAAAATCCTTATCCTCTTCGAAATTTGACTCGAATTTTTATGCCCATGGGGAAGAACTAAATCTCCATCAAAATCGGTTTTTCTTCCTTGTGATTGGCTTTATTATATAATTCCCTCTTATCGTGAGCATGAAAACTGGAGATCGAGAGAAGAGACTGACAGAACCATTGAGATCCCTGCTTAAACCTGAAGAGGAGCAATAGTTGTTGGATTAGAGGGGAGGACAAACCTCTTCCATTTGATCATCATCAGATATTCAGAACTGAGGGTGGAGCCCTGATTAACCATGTCATCGGAGGATGGAGGCCTAGACCCTCCATATAGCATAGTCATGTCAAACCCAGTGTTGGTGGGAAAGGTTCCATCGCCATGCAATTCCATCCCTTTTTACGCTTGAAAAATGAGAGACAAAGAGAGAGGATGACATCATAATGAGGCATCATGCCAGCGTGAGGACCAAAGTGCCACATATAATGACACTTTTCATCATTTGATTGTGGGAAATTCGAGTGTTTTCTATGTTGGGATTAAGACTTTGAATTGGTCCCTTAAGTTCTAGTCGTTGGATCTGAGGGATGAGCATATATCAATCATCGATTTATAGAAATATCAGGAGGGAGGTTGACATGTTGAAGTAACTAGGCCTCCAGACCACTCGAGTTCCCAAGGCCCTTTATCCTTCCCTTTTCTTTCCCGCTTCTCGGTTGAGAAAGGTTCCAGGAAGGGTTCTGATCCATTACCTTTGCGAGATTATGAGAGCAAGGAGATTGGGGCATGTGTAGATGATGTCAGGATGATGTCGGGATAACGTGGACAAGTCAATAAAAAGAGGACATGTGTCATCACCTGAGTGTATAGGATCCCTATGCCTTGTTGTGATGTGTAGTGCGATGCCAATCCACGTGTCACATTGTGGTTGGTCCACATGTCGCGAATGATCATGTGTCATGTGTTAAGGTTAAATCAGAGGCCCAATGCAGAGTTCTATACAAGCACAGAGATTGGGATGACATCAACAACCACATGTTGCACCTTGTGTTGTGCTAGGTCATGGTGCGACATCAGTCCCACATGTTTGGGTTCCATCTTGATCATCAGATCAAGCTTTCAATGTGTAAGTGCACATGAGATAACCTAAGGGGCCGATGAGCCCAGTAGGGAGAGATGTTAGTGGAGTGCGGTGCCTAGTGGGGCAAGGCTCCCGATGAAGTGAATTGCACGGCAGGGTTAGGAGCCTGGTGCCCATTAGAGTAAGGTGTTTGGTTGGGGTACGATCCCGAATACTGGACCACTAGATCATTGACAACTAGGAGGACCTTCGGTTGGGTTAGTGTGGGGATCCACAAGATCTCAATGCCCGGTTGGGCATGGAGCTATTTCGTGGATCCCCACCTTTTTCCTAAGGTGTACCACATTGGAGAGTGATGTGTCTCTCCACGTCAGATTGTATGGGTGACATGGTGCCACGTGGAGGTAGGTGAATGAAGGACCCAAAACTTAAAAGGGCCATAACTATTGATATTGAGCTCAATTTTGAGCATGGTGATAGTTATTAGAAAGCTCTCAATGAGTAGATTCCATTTATGGGCTCCATTTGAGAAAGGAGTTTAAGGTGAGGGAGAGGAAATTTTGACACCCCACTAGCCCAAGTAAGTGTTATGGGGTTGGGTTTGTTACAAATGGTATTAGATTAGAGCTTCAAACACTTGGCCTGGATGAGTCAGAGAATAGTCGCATGACAGGTATACCAAGGCTAAGATGAACCTATTGGAAAGGGTTTTTTCCCTTAAAAAGTTTGTTTAATAGCTGCAAAAGTTCCTTGAGAAGAAGGATTGCATATTGAAATCTTGTTTTGGAATTTCTTACAAAAAAAAATTATTATGTTGATTTGTCGAACAAGAATTATACTTCTACATGGTTGGAAATGAAAAATATTGTTGTAATAAATTGAATATACTGACATGCATTGATAGCTAAATATCAATGTAAATGGAAGAAGAAGTAGAATCTTGTTATATGGTTGCATGAGTCTAGAAAATAGATAAGCTAGGTTGTTTTAATTAAGTGGTAATGGTGTTTATCCACTTGGGTGGAAATAGCCTCTTGCATTTATGATGGATGTTAGTATAAGGGGCTAAGATCCTTATGGAAAACTCTTTGTAGATAAAATAATTGAGTATGGGTTGATAGAGCCTTGACAACTATAATTGGTGCTTAAATAAAAGACTAAGCCTTGTATGAATAATTCTTCATGTTTGGAGGACTGATGGAAATTTACTAAGGTCAGTTTACTTGACCTATAATGAATAAAATATGTTGTTGGGATATCCATTTAAGCAAAGTGAAAAGGAGTCCCCTGGACTGTAGCTAGTCTTCATGAAAGAGGTAAAGTAATATGAGCATATGGGCAAGTTTATGAACTCATAGTTGTATTAAGGAAATGTATATATGCATATTAACCTAAAGACATGTCTATGCATGTGAATGTAAGAAGAATACAACTGGAATACATATGCACTATAGTCATGAGTAAAATGCTTGGTGCCTAAGGATACACTACCAATGCATGTGACAATGATTAATCATGTGCATAACATGCATATTGACTTAGAATAACCCGTGGTTGGTTGTAAAGTAGGGTGTGTTGATGGGTCATTTTGGTTGATGATGACTTGATATCAACATGGGAGTTAAGAACATGAATAAAAATGTTGACAATTTTGTTGTTTATAGCCTTATGAAGATAGGGAAAAGGAATCGATAAGGTGTTGATCCAAAATCTAGTAAAGAGAGTGCTTGGACATTCTCTTGAAGGCTAATGGAATAAATGACATCCAAATATTGATCATAGCCATACATGTATCACTGGGAATGCCTAGGTATTAATGAAAGGGAATTTAGATAGGAATTTCCTTGGTAAAGGTCTATTGGCCAAGAAAGTGAGGCATGAATAAAGATAGGTATTGGTATCTTTCTGCCTTGGGTAATGTTATAATTACCTATTTTGAAAATATGATTTTTAGGATGATTTTTTAACAGATGGGAAAGAGCGATATCTTGGTGGTTATTTCCAAGTAAAGAGGGAAACATCATTATGAGTATGATATGAATGCAATATACGGTTTCCTATTATGAAGGTAGGTAGGAATAAGTGGACTGTGAGGCAAGATTTGTACTTTCTAGGTTTGAGTAATGCTATGGATACATAACTAACTTTGTTTTGAAGAGTTATAATCATTCTGTTTGAATGAATAGCTTGAGGGGGTGTACACCATTCCTCAAAAAGAGCTAGTATGAAATGTTGAAAGAGCAATGAACAAGAATGCTCTATTGTTATGAAAAGAAGGCAATATGATTATGCCTTTGTGAATTGAATATAAATTATTGTGATAAATCATGAGTTGAATGATTTTAAATGGATGTGCAGGAGGAATAAAAAGTGCCCTAACAATAAGAACATGCATACTATGCTAATGCATATGGTTGAAGATAGTGCTATGAGTAGTCCTCAACTACTCTAATAATTTTCATAGCCTCGGTCGCAACTTCATCCTTCCCAAGGCAATTAAACTAAAAAAAACAACACATCGACCTAAGTCTCCCAACAACATAAATTTAGTTCACACTAGCGGAGCCAGGACAACAACCAATTCCTAAACAATCGTATTCCCATCCTCCTCCAACCCCCAACAAATACTAATTAGATCTACAAATAAACTTAGGGTCAAATAAGGGTTAAGGTTATAATTATGGTGAAATTAAGGGTTAAGGGTTAATTCATACGATAGAGAATTGCTAGGTTAACCTCATCTTCCTTTGGCCTTAAACCCTAATTATATTTTAGGAACATTATTGTTGATATTATGGTAGTTGCAGGAGGTATTTACCTCCACGTGTAAACCTGACGAGAATAGAATATTCCAGGAAGCAAGAAGAAACCCTAATTAGTTGGCTAATAACCCTAGAAGACAAGTCGACTCAAGAGGATAATTTGTATTAGGTTATTAGCCTCCAAGAGAAGAAGTCAGATGAAAGAAATAATAAATAGGCACCCAGAATGAGAAGTCGGCCCAGGCAGTTTGCCAGATTTAGTATAAATACAAGAGGCTAGTCTTCATTCTGGAAAGCATTCTCAGAACTACAGAGCTCACTTGTGTGCACTACAATTAGCCAGTTTGTGTGCAAGTTTGGAGGAGAGCTTCTGTTGCAGCTAGCATATTAAGTTTTGTCTTGGACTATCTCTTGGTTATGGTTTGGACTATCTGATCAACTCTTTTTTTGTGCACTATCCTTGGAGAAAGTTGTGCCACCCTTTGTTTGGCTATATAGCCTAGGGTTTTCTTCTGGAATGATTCTCTGTCAAGGTTAAGGTTCTCGGAGGGTGGCTTTGGCCTATGGTTGGGTGACAATAGTAATATTCTCTATGGTAAAATGAGCACATCCATCATATTTTAACAGGTTATGGGCCCACACCTCCTTCATTCAGTCTAACCACTGGAAAGGAGCATAGCCATAAGGATATTAAGCTCGTTGAAGAACTATCGATATTAAGCTCGCTGAAGAACTATCACTAGGGTTTCTAGCAGGAGTAGTTACCAAAGCACTACCGCTAGGGTTACTAGTAGGTGCAGTTGTAGAAACCCTAATCCTCTCATTGAGACACATTAAGTGAAGGGATTGACCTAATTTCTGGATAGACTAGTGTGCCCCAGCCTAACGTGTTTTTGGTCAAATGTAGGGTTGACCCAGTAAGGCAACCATGACTTACTCTATGAAGTCAAAAAACAAGTTAGATAGGGCTTCTAACTTCAGAGCATGGAAGACAAGAATTGACCTTATCCTTTCCAAGAATAAACTATTGGATATCGTGAAAGGAATGATCATGGAACCAGAGTTTGAAGAAGGAAAAGAGAAGGAACCACAAAACGTTGCAGTTATGGAGAATTTCAAAGATAATGAAATCAATGCCATGAGTATCATAGTGGATTCTATAAAATACCACTTAATACCCTACATCTCCCATCTTGACTCATCTAAGAAGATGTACAATGCCCTAAGAAACGTCTTCTCAGTTAGAAACATTGGACAAGTAATGAGTCTGAAGAATGAGATCTGTGATATGAAGATGAATGATGATGACAACATAACATCATACTTTGTGAGGATCTGTCAGTTAAGAGATCAACTACAAGTTATTGAAGAGATCATCTCAGAGAAGGAACTGGTAAATATAGTACTCAACAGTCTTCCCAAGACATGGGATGAATTTTCTACAAGCATGAACACAAGGAAGGAGTATCTTACATTCGAAGAACTTTGGACTTGCTGTGCACAAGAAGAATCAAGGATTAGTGCAAAAGAGAAACCTCAAAATAAATACGATGATCAAGCCTTCACAACAAGAGTCAAGAATTTCAGGAACAAAAGGAAGTTTGGATCAAGGAAGAAGCCAAATCAAGAGAAAGACATGTCAGAAATACAATGCTTCAACTGTCGAAAGTATGATCACTACAAGAATCATTGTCCCGAGCTAAAGAATATGAAGGAGACACATGAAGCATCAGTTGTTGAAGAAAAGGAACCTACAAAGAAGACCAAGAAGGATAAAACATACTTCTTCTTCTAAAACAAGGTAACAATACTCTTCATAGTTCTTGTACATACCATTTTTTTATCTTGCATATATATTTCTTAGAAGATAATATGTTCAAAGAGAAAGTATACCTATGGAAGAAACAACAAGATAAGGATTGCTATCATAATGACTACAAGAAAAGACAATACACATGAAAGGATGGAGTACATCAAACATAAGTAACTGCTGAAAGACAATCCGAATTCAGAAGCAATCTTGAAGAAACCTAGAAGAAGTAAAGATAGAAAGAAGTCAACAATCAAGAGGAAACTGGAGAAAGGCTTATGACACCTTGCAGAAGGCAATAAGGATGCAGAAAAAAGTGTGGATTATGTTAGATGGAGGGATCCGATTATATACTTCCAAAAGAAAAAAATGCACTCATACATGAAGCAAGGATTAGGAGGGAGCTAATCCTATGATCCATTGAATATGATGAAGTATATATCCATGGTAGCAGCCATGAAAAGCAGTATGTGTTCAGTTTGACTTTAGAAGAAATCTTCTTCAAAAGAAGCCTTAAAGTATCCCTGGTTATCCATCCACATCCATGATCCTACAATGAAAGGAAGAAGATGGAATATTTAGAACATGGAATCTATAGAAAACTCCATGCACCCAAGTTCTAAAGACAAACATGCGTAAGAACATGAAGATTCCAAAAAAGAAACAGAAGCTAGAACAACCAGTCATTGTATCAAAAATCACAAGATTACTAGCCTGATATGAACTCACTAAAAGAAATCAAGCAGAGGTACTGAAAGTTGTGACGAAGAACAATGTATGAAAGACTTATGAATGTAAGCATTGCGAAGTATAGAACTAGAGGTTCTCCCAGATGGAGGGAGAAGACTATGATGATTACCTATTCTAGTAAACCAGATATATCTCTACATGAACCATTATATCGTCCACAATATCCATGGGTTGGAATTGACATCATATGAATGCAAAGATTTTTCTCCAAATAATTGAACAAAGAGTCTATGTAGAGCAACCTCAATGCTTTGAGGTATACTAGAAAGAAACCCTTGTATGCAGATGGAAGAAGACAACTTGGTGGAGAGCCTCCAATGCACAACAGAAGCGTGGTGAAGAATTTCTATAAAAGAGATATTGTATCAAAATGATTACTCAGAAGTTCAGGATGATGGATTGTTAATCCATGACAAAATGATGGCAGAAGAAATACCACTTGGATATGTTCCAATTTGACCCTTGCCACAATGTTATGAGCTAGCAGGAAACAAAGTTGAATCCAACAATGATACACTTTATTTATTAGAACTATATGAAGCCTTCAGAGAAAACCAATGTTCCAGAAAGACCGAAGCACATTTGAGATCAAGCATTACATTCTTCGTGATGAAGACCAGAAAAGAAAAAATGGTTCTCCAATATATATATCTCCACAGATGAGCACATAAGAAGACATTTTGGTAAAGCTTCTGCCCAAGATGAAAGAGTTTGCGTAATCAAGCTGGAGCTCGTGGAGATGACTTCCTTATTGAGAAAGGAAGAGATGACTCCCAGGTTGGGAGGGAGAACTTATGGGTTATTGACTTATGGACAATCATTTTTCAGCTCGAAAAATGGTCCAGATGAACAGTTCCTTTCCAGTTCAGAAAGTGGTTGAGATTTCTGACAGACATGCATTTTCCAGTTCAGAAAATGGTCCAGATCGAACGGTCATTTTTGTAATGAAAATGGTTCGATGGATTGTTGATGTACCATAGACAACGGTTTCCTATTGTGGTTAACATGGAGAATGGTCTAGGACATTATCTCTTCTTGATAATCACTCTTAGCAAGTAGTCGAGAAGACTGGTCCACCTCATCGGACAGTCATTCTTTCGAAGCTCACAATTGTGAGAAGTTTCGAAGAATGGTCTATTTTGGAGGTTGGTGCAGGACAATCATTTCCTTAGGAAATGGTTTGGACAGTCATTCCCCAGGGCAGATTCATTCTCTGCAGGTTGCACTTTGTTTAGTGGCGGAGGAATGGCCCGGATAGGTGAATGGTCCAGTTTTAGCAATCAAGGACAGACATTCCCTAGGGTAGACTCATTCTCTCCAGGTTGCACTTTGTTTAGTGTCAGAGGAATGGCCTAGGATAGGGCATGGTCCAGGCTAAAAAATCAGGACAATTATTCTTCCTTGCTTGAGAAGAATAGTCCAGATAGCTCATCATTGATGGTTTACCTTATGAGGGTAGATTCTCTTCCAGATCTCACAGATGTGAGTGGAAGAATGGCCCAGATGATTCAGTTTATATCATAACAATGTTTTATGTGCAAGTTGATATCAGATGATTGTTATGGAGATGGTATATCTTTGGACAATATATGTATGCTACTGTGGTGGATGTGTTCCACTAACTATGACTATATTTCACTGATCAAGTATCTATGTGCTACTTGGTGTGGTAGTGTACCACTGGATTGTAGTCGTGTACTACTATGGATAGACACAATTGTGTTATATTGAATGATATTGTTCGGATTGCCTTGAAGACTATCAGCAGTGTTGGAAACGATTATTAGCTAGATGGATGATCAATGGACAAAGATTTCCCAGATGAAAAATGGTCCAGGAAATTTATTCTTCCAGGACATATGTCCAGATTAGAAGAATGGTTCTTGTGTCACTCTATGGAGTGAGTGACTTATCCAGCATCATGTCTGATTACTCAGATGTAGTATGGTTTCGAGAGATGATGTAGTTGATGACACTGATAGTGATGATGTTGCTCATGATCTAGTCATGAGATAGTCTATACGACTATGTTGATGCTACCGGGCGAATGGTATGTTTGTGCTCAAGACCATTACCTTCAATACCTACCTAGCTAGGAGGGAGTGTTGATATTATGGTAGTTGCGGGAGGTATTTACCTCCACGTGTAAACCTGACGAGAATAGAATATTTCAGGAAGCAAGACGAAACCCTAATTAATTGGCTAATAACCCTAGAAGACAAGTCGACTCAAGAGGATAATTTGTATTAGGTTATTAGCCTCCAAGAGAAGAAATCAGCTGAAAGAAATAATAAATAGGCACCCAGAATGAGAAGTTGGCCCATGCATTTTGGTAGATTTAGGATAAATATAGGAGGTCGGTCTTCATTCTGGCAGGAATTCTCATAACTGTAGAGCTCACTTGTGCGCACTGCAGTTAGCCATTTTGTGTGCAAGTTTGGAGGAGAGTTGTCGTTGCAGCTACTACAGCTAGCAGATTCATTTTGGCTTGGACTATCTCTTGGTTATGGTTTGGACTATCTGATCAGCTCTTGTTTGGTGCGTTATCCTTGGAGAAAGGTGTGCCACCCTTTGTTTGGCTATCTAGCCTAGGGTTTTCTTCTGGAATGATTCTTTGTCAAGGTTAAGGTGCTCGGAGGGTGGCTTCGGCCTATGGTTGGGTGACAATAGTAATATTGTCTATGGTAAAACAAGCACATCCATCATATTCTAACAATTATTTCACAAAATAAACCATTATTTCATCATTCCCTATCTCACAAAGTTTTACAAGTCTACATTAGGTTGTTCACAATGAACAAGAACCCTCTCTTAGAGTATGATTTCCACAACATGATTATTCATTCAAACTACTCCTAGCATGTAACTTAACTCAATGTGGGGTTTGGATCACAACAAACCTATAACTCAATGTTTCTCAATAACAAAGTTAGTTCGACATATACCATATGTTTTCTAAGATTGAGTAACACAACTTTCATTTCCATGACACTCCATATTCACTTAGATAAGATAAAAATAACATTATAATCCATCATAATAACCAAATAAATCACATATAACATGGTTTAAACCAAATCATTACATAACAAGTTCTAAATTATCTCACTACTATTTCACTATCTACAATAAAGATAAATGAATAATTGAAAAATATTAACATATATACTTAAAATATAACCACAACCTCACATTGCTTTGTAATGTTTGTAATAACAAAGGAATCAATCCAAAATGAAATGAGGTGATCAAATTAAGCAAGGTACAAATTCATCAATATGTTTTCTTAAACTAGGTGTGATAATCTTAAGGTATTGCATAGTGTTTTCACTCTACTCAAGAAGGGATTACGTACTATGCAATTTTACCATTTTGTTACCAAAATCATATAAATAATTAAACAAGTTTTTATAAAAAAAATCATTATTTAATTATAAAAATGGTATAAATAATTAAATATCATGTTTCTATAGAATTTTAAAGTTCCCTATCTTTAATTATTTGTCATTATTTTCTAAACTTTTAAAGTGAGGATTTATTAAGTATTATAAAATTTTACCATTTTGTTACCAAAATCATATAAATAATTAATCATTAAGTTTTTATGAAAATCAAAATTTTTTAAACTTCCTTATCTTTAATTATTTGTCATTAAACTTTTAAAGTGAGGACTTAGCTCTTACTCTTTGGTTAAAAAAAAAAATTGTATAAATAATTAAATACTATGTTTCTATATAATTTCAAAGTTCCTACCTTTAATTATTTATCATTATTTTTTAAACTTTTAGAGTGAGGATTTAGCCTTTAGTGTAACCATTGACACATTTTGGAAGATGATGTTGGGGATTTGATGAAGAATGTATTGAATTCGGATTTATTTTTTTATAGCAGTTGAATTGTAACTTGTTCTTGAATTATCAATATATACACCTAGTACTGGGATATATACCATCCAATTTAAAACTGATATATATGGATGGTATATATCCCAATACTGCTAGGCTATTAAGTGCATATATCAACATATACATTATTAAATGCTCTTTTACATAATACATATTGTTTTCCATATCGTTCAATCTATGTATAAAATTTAAAGTGTTGTATAACTAGTTAATCATATCATATTACCATCCCTCTAATCACTAGAAACAAAAACCCCACATCAAATTTAAAAAAACTTATTGAAGACTTTTTAGTTTATTAATTTCATATGTATAATAAAAAGACCTAAGCCCACTCCAATTTTACCTCAATTGATAAATTTTAAAATTTAAATAATATAACTCCTATCATATTATTAGCACAACATTACAAAAATAAAAAGTTTATGACTTCAAAATATATTCCAAAATATCTAATTATTTTTCATATACATACACCCACCATATAGCTTTAAAAATTTGACAAATAAACCACAAAGAATATCTAATTATTTATTCATAACTTACACCCGAAGTATGACTTAAAAAAATTGACAAAATAAACCACAATAAACAATATATTAAAAAAACGACAAAATACACTACAATGAAGAAATTGTGAATAACGACAAAGTATCACTTGATCTGGGGCAAATCCCAGCAAATCTCTTTGAAAATGAATTTCACACAATTGAAATCCGTCGCCTCGCAGCCCTAGGAGCTAAAAAAGCCGAAAAATAGGCCTTCATGTCAAGAAAGCCGTCGGACAGATCGACGATGGACCAGGGCTCTGTATTTTGATTAGATATTAAGTTTGACAAATTCAATGGTGTTTTTATTTAATTTTTTAATCAATTTATTCGGTAAGCATCTGTATTTTGATTAGATATTTAGTTTGACAAATTCAATTTTCTATTTAATTTTTTAATCAATTTATTCGGTAAGCAAATGTCGTATATTTTCAGGGATAACCATTGACTTAGACTTTTGAATTTATTTACTGTCGCAAGGTACTAATTCCTTAGTCTTCCAATTGAAAAAATCTCATTTAAAAGGAAGTAAAAGTAGCAAGTCTTTAGTTATTTAATTAAAAAAAAGAATTGGTGGTAATCAGGTGATGTAAATTTGGATAAAATCTCTATTTTTTTTGTTGTTTAAATTGTTTTTTTAATGCATAAATGGATTCAGCGCGCTGAAAAAATCTTGAGATATTTTGATTATATAAACTTAGCCACTCAAATTTGCAGATCCAATCATTCATCACCAAATTTCTAGCAAAATAAAAAAAAATGAAAAAAAAAAACCCTAAAAAATAAAACATTTTAAACCATTTAAAAAAATAACAATGGGAAGGAAACAGAAAGCCAGCTTCACACGGCTTCTACTAATATACTTACGGCTGCCAGCTTAACACAGTTGCAGACGGCTGGTTTATTGACTTTATTATTTTATATCGACTCTCACATGAATAAATTTGACTAAGCTGTCTTGACTCTTTTTATCACTTTCAATCAAATGCATGATGTAACTGTGCATGATGTAACTTTGCAATGTGTTTTTGAATTTTATCTAATTGTTTTATGTTTTGTTTTTTTTTATTGAAATCTAGCTACATAAATCTGAAAGAAATCATTTTTTTTGTTATTTAAAATCTATTTTTAAATGTAGAAGTGGATTCAGCATGCTGAAATTTTTTGGGATACTTGATATTATATAGAAATAATCATTCAAATCTGCTGATCTAACAATTTCTCACCTATCCCTTGAGAAAAACTAAAACTTAGAACATTTAGACTAAGGCTTAATGAATTATTATCTTTGGTTTTTTGTTACTTTTCTGGTAAATGGTAAACAATATGCACTATGCAGTAAGTTAATCATTGGAAATGTGTTAATAATGCCTTATCCAAAGGACAAAAGAAAATGATACATTATCATTGATTGACTTACAACATGGTGAATAAGCTGCTAGTGTAAATTGACAACCATACTTTGTTCTTCATTATTAACAATGGAAACAGTAAGTAAGTATAATAATAGAAATTGTCATTGCAAATATTATTTACAACACCTCTTTTGTGTGTGTTTTTATCAACAAAACTCTTTCTTTAGTTAGTAATTTGAAGAATCAACCAAGTAATATATAATCATCTTTTTTTATGATGGATTGACACATGGTATATATATTCTAGATAGTCTAAATGTTTTAAGTTTTGGATTTTTTTTTGACAATGAAAATCCAATTATATAATTGTTAGTGAAATAACATTTTTTTGTTACTTAAATTACATTTTATTAGTAAATGGATTCAATACCCCAAACAACTTATTTTATACATAAATAAATTCAATACCAAAAAACCTTATAGATCACTCAATCTTCCCTCCAGAGTTCTACTTTTCAGGTAAATCCTGCCAAATTTCTTGAGTTTGGTATGGATCTAAGTTCCATGCATTTCTGAATTTTTTGCCCTAATTTAAACCAACCCAAATGCTCAAAAAATCTATCAGAATTCTGGATTGACCAGAAATTTAAAAACGTACCACCAAAAAACCTAAAAAAAAAGTTAACTCCTGAATAAAGATTACTACCGAGTTAGCCTACTCCCTCAAATTATACATACACTCAACAACTCATATCTTCGTATATGCAATTTCAACCAGTCATGGCCATATCTTCATATATGCAATTTCAACCATTCATGGCCAGATTGAGATTGATCTGAAAAGATAACCAAGTTTCTATAGAAGGTATAGAAAACATCTATACATTTGGATTCGTTCCAAGTCATGTAAGATCAATATAACAGAGTCGAAGATCGCAGTGCAGATCCGTTCCAAGTCATGTAAGATCAAGGGACCGCAATATAATGGCGTCGAAGATCGCAGTGCAGATCTGAGAAAAGCATACTAGATTACAGATAACCATGACGCTGTCCCTCGGAGTTTTTTATGATGAAAAGAAAGGGCTTCTCATGGCTTGTTACATGTTAACAATGATAGCAGGCGTTATCGTATCATGGACCCTCTACACCAGTCGCTATATTCATATCATTTATCCCTTGCTCGCCACGGTTATGATGATGGCGTCTGTGGTTGTTTTGTTCATTAATTATATTTTGTTAAGATGTAATAGAGGCCGACCAGCATCTGCTTTCAAAGTCCAGGAATCTCGTATTCAAAGAATTTGCCGCCCCTTCTTGAGCGTAACCGAGGAGGATTTGGTTGCAGCAACTGCCAACTTCAGCCACCGAAAAATAATCGGGATGGGCCGCTTCGGAATGGTTTACAGAGGAATCCTATCCAACGGCCAAGTTGTTGCCATCAAACGGATAAATTCCGCTCCATTCGCCAAGAATCATTTCTTATCAGAGCTGCACATTTTAGGGCAGCTTCGCCATAGAAATCTGT
Organism: Picea sitchensis; assembly: GCA_010110895.2. Lineage (NCBI taxonomy): Eukaryota > Viridiplantae > Streptophyta > Pinopsida > Pinales > Pinaceae > Picea > Picea sitchensis. The sequence continues at coordinate 98,401 of SNQJ01S0033285.1, forward strand.
TAAAAATTTTGGGGTATTTCTACAACGGCCAGGAGATGATACTCCTTTCTAAATTCATGACCAATCTTAGCTTGCACATTCTACTGCACGGTCCGCAGGATTGCCGATTGAATTGGAGACAACGACTGAAGATAGCGATGGGGGTGGCTTTTGGGTTGGAGTACCTTCATCATGGCTTGAGGAATGCAATCGTTCACGGCGATCTGAAGCCGGCCAACATACTTTTGGACGAGCTTTTGGAACCCCATATTGCTGACTTCGGTTTGGCCCAAGTTATAAGCAATAATCAGCGCACACAGAGCTCGTTAGGGCTTCCGTTTCCGTTTAGTGTTGGTTACACAGCTCCAGGTACAGAAAAAAAATATGGATTTGTGAGTTCTGATTAATTTTATTTTATGTAAGTCCTCAGCTCTACAGGTCAGAGTAAAAGTTACAATAATCAATAATTTCTTTTTTAAATTCTTCAGTGAATTCCTGCTTCCGTACATATCAATCTTTTGAAGCTCTAAAACATGGTTATAAAAAAGGTAATCTCAATAAGTTGTTAAACTTCATGGATGCATTGTTATTGAATGCAGCTTCTTTATTTTGCTTTAACTGGGAAATTGCATCATCACATACATTTCATTTCACAGGTCATGTCTCTTATACATGGATTGTTTCTGTAATTACTTTTGTTTTCTGAAAATAATCCTGAACTTCATAAAATCTTGTTTTCTGCTCATCTATGAAAGTCTTTTTATTGTTTTTTTCATCGAATTTACAATGGAGGTTTGCAGTCACTTCACACCTGGTTCTTCGAAGAATTTTGTTTTTTTTGGAATTCTCCATTTTTCTTCAAAATTCTTTTGATAAATCTGAACCCAAAAAGCTATTTTCCGAACATATACGCTTGTTTTATATGCGGACAATTCTTTCTAGCTTGTTTTCTATGCTAAACATTGGGTATTTTGACAATCAGAGAAAGCTTTTCTGGGCGTGAAGACCTCTCCAAAAGCCGATGTATACAGCTATGGGATATTGCTACTGGAGCTTATCAGCGGGTTAAAGCCAACCAGCCCAACTTTAATTGAGATGGGGGTTACAATTTCACAGTGCGCCACAAATGCAGTGTCAGAAAATAATTGCATTGAGCTCATGGATAGCTGCTTGAAAAGCGAACCAGAATTTCATGATGAAATCCAGAGAGTTGTAAGAATAGGAATTAGCTGTACACACGAAAG
>SNQJ01S0033285.1:99633-116020 GCA_010110895.2 Picea sitchensis
TTGATCCATATGATGTTTGTATGGTAACTAAAAAAGAGCATTAAACTTACATATGATCTTACGTGAAGTTATGAATCTTTTGTTATGTTTTATGAATGATATGTTTTTTTTATTATGGATAATATAATAAAATTTCTTAGCTCATATGTTTCGAATATGGTCAATATAACAATACTTTTAAGAAATTATTAATGTTTCATTCAATGTAACTTGTATTTACTTTTTTATTATTAAAAGTAAAAAATTATTAAAAAGTGTCGTTGAGTTTTTAAAGTATATTGTGATATTTTCATGGAATTATGTATTACCTTGTGCTTTGCGTGATAATAACATTTAAAAAGTAAACTTTTAATGGTTGTTTTTATGATTTTTTTTACAGTAATGATGAGTTCGTTTACCACATTATAAAAATGTGTCATTTTCATACCCCAATTTTAGAATGGGTGCTACCGGTAGTAGTACTTTTCAATTTGATGGTTGATTTTGAGGTTTTGGTTTTAATGGTACCAAGTGATAAAAATATTATTTCAAATGATCTCAAAATTTAACGTTTTGAAAAGAAAAACAAAATTCAAAAAACCTCTTATTTGTTTTTAGGTGTTGATTTTAAGGTTTGTCTGAGCTACTGTCTAAGTTTTGAATGCCATGTTTGAAAAATGTTGTAATTTTGACCCTGTTTTAAAAGGCGGTGCTACCGATAACACCACTTTTTGATTTGGGGGCTGATTTTGATGTTTTTATACAAAAATATGGGCTTTTTGGGCTAGAGTTCTCGTTTTGAGGTCACAGTTCTCGTTAAGTTGGTAACTATGTTGTATTTAGCTTCTATTGTCAAAAAGGATACAGTTGGAAAGTTGGTTGTCATTGATGTCAACCCTAGAAATACACTAGAAGTAATGGGTGATGTCAACTCTAGAAGAAGTCTAGAAGCCTCTAGAAGAAATGGGTGTATTTGAAGAAGTTTCCAAAGTGGTCCCCTTATGGCATAGATTTAAGCATGGATCTCATGGGAAGATGTTTTTAAGAAGTCTACAAGAAGCCCCATATGTGTGGTCATGAGGCCTGAAGGTGTTTTAGGAAAAATAGGATGAAGTTATGCAAATACATGCAAAATACTTGCAAAACCCTCATAGATGGATAATACTCATCATGTCGTTTCCAACGATAGGTAGTACGTCACATTGTTCCTCATGATTGAGAAGTTATGTTGTTTTAAAGATGAAGCCCCAAAATAAAGTGAAGAAGCCCTAGATCTAAGAACAAGAAATTACAAGCCAGCCCGAAAATTAATTAAAGGAGAAAAGTTGTTGGAAAATAAGAAGTTATAGGTCGTCATTAAATTCAAATAAAGGAGTCTCTTGGAAAAGTATAAATACACATAAAAAACATCTCATTTGTTCAACCATCCATGTGTGTCTTTATGGTATGGATCTAGCATAATTGGGTCTACACTTGTGCTAGGAGGATTCATGATCTCAACAGAGAGAATATAGCTTGGGAGAAAGGAGTTCGAGGAGAGCAAGAGGTGACTAAACTAGTTTTCTAAGGTTATCTGCGGGTTGCAGTGGAGCAAGGTGCAGATTTATGAGGTTATCCGAGGATCATAGTCGAGCAAAGAGTAGATGTACATGGGTCATAGTGGAGAAAAGAGTGGATTTATGAGGTTATTTGTGGGTCATAGAGGAGCAAAGAGAAGATGTACGCAGGTCACAGTGGAGAAAAGAGCGGATGTATGCAGGTTAAAGTGAAGAAAAGTGTGGATGTCTATAGGTTGATAGTGTATGAGTTGCAGATCTATGGACAAGTTTTGAATAAGGATCTATTGTCTTGATGCTAAGGTTTAGAAAGGTATGATGACCAAATATCTAATGCATTAGGGTTTCCTCATGATGAAAGGTATGTTTGTCTACATGTTTTTAAGTATATCTTGGATATTTTGGTATATGACTTGAGTCATATGTTGAAGAGTATTTGGCATATGGATAGAGACATATGTTGGTGATATGAGATCTGATGTACCAGGTTGTTACGGAATGTAAGGTATGATTTCTATGTGTTTTGATATTCATATCTTCGAAGTTATGGTATATTCTTAAGGTATGCTTTTGGCACGTGGTTTGAAGAGTATCTTGGATATTTGGCACATGGTTTGAGGTGTATTTTGGTATATGCATTGATGCCTATCATTTGGTACATAGTTGAGGCATATCATGAATGATATCGCATATGTTTGAGACACATTTTGGTATATCTTTGATACATGGTTTATGGATGTTACTCTTGACATATGGTTTGAGGCATATGTTGGCGAAATTGGGCATATGTTTGAGGGATGTTCTTGGTGATCTTGGCATATGATTTATGTGAGTGGATTAAGTTTTGGTGATGATGATGTTTTAGTATGAGTGACATGTTGAGTCTATCTTTGATGATGATGATTTATCTATATCAATGACAATATATCGGTTATAGTGACAGTGATAGAGATAGTGACAATGAGAGAGACAATGACAGTCGCAGAGACAGTGATAGAGACAGTGGCAGTGGCAGGTTGATTATCAGTGATAGTTTGATTATCAGTGACAATTTCAGTGACTGTTTGAGTCTCCATTTATATCTCGAGGAGGTACAAAGGGGTAGGGAAAAGGGGTTGTAGCCTCCTTCCATTTGGTTCTCGAGAATAAAGGGAGTCGTAGATTCCTTCAGGTTGGAGCCTCCTTCTAGTTGGAGTTGGAGACTTTTGGGAGTTGTAGCTTCCTTCAGGTTGGAGTCTATAAACAAGGGGTTGGTTCCTCCTTCTAGTTGGTGCTAGAGAATTTTGGAAGCTGTTGCTTTCTATGAATGTAATATTCTTATATATAAGAAAGCTTTATGTGGTTTTCTCCCATTTGGGTTTCCACGTAAAAATATCTTGTGAACTATGTATGATGTGATGCATTGTTGAATGGTACTATTTGTGGTTATATTTTCATGACATATTAAATGAAATCATAAGTGAATAGAATTTTTCATAATTTAATGTTTACAAATTCTAGTTAAAAAGTGGTAAAAAGTGCTCAATATTGATTCACCCCCCTCTTAGTATTGGTGAATATTCCAACAATTGGGATTAGAGCAAGTCTTTCAGTAATAGTCTAACCACTGGACGGTAGATCATGGATTGCACTGATAATGGAACACTATTGTTTGATGTTCAGAACTATGCCTTCTAGAGCCACATGATGAAAGTATTTTTACAGGCATAGGGATTTGATGTTTGGAAATCAGTTGTTACAGGATACACCACTTCAAAAAACCTCCAAAAACCATAGCGGAGAAGGAATTAATAAGGAACAACAAAATATCAATAGATTCCATCCTAGATGGATTGGATGATTCAGTAAAAGTCAAAGTGGGACAATGTTCATCATCCAAAGAGATTTGGGATAAGCTACATAATCTCTACTTTAAGGAATATCCTCTTATCAGAGAGCCAAAACATGTTGATCAAGATAAATAATATGTTGAGATAGAATGAGAAGAAAGAATCTCATGATGCTAGAAAGATTCACAAGAAGAAGAAGAAGATGAAGTGGATCTTGAAGAAAAACTAATCAACGTCTTAAGTGAGGAAAAAAGAGAAAGGAAAAAAATCAAGTCACTCAAGGAAGAATTGATCAAGCTGCAGGAGGGTTCTCAAAGTCCCAAATCTAAAGAAGTCCAACAGATGATTATGAATCTAAATATTCAAGTATAAGAAGCCAAAAGGATTGAAGAAACACTTAAAAATCAGTTGGAAGAAAAACAGTATTTGGAAGATGAAATAGTATCACAAAGAAAGGAAGCAGAGAAGAGAAGATATTTTAACAAGTCATATTAAGGAAATATGTGAGGACTTAAACAAGATTGAAGCAGAATTTGGTCAACAAGAAAGAAGACTTGAAGAAGAAATCATCTACTTGAAAACTTGACTTGAATAAGCAAAGAGAAATGATGCAGGAGCATCGCTCCAGCTTAGCAAAAGCACCAGCAAGCCAACACATAAGCATGTAATGGAGAAACGGAGAGGCATTAACCCTCCCATTTTTCAATTCAAAATCTTATCCCACGGAGATTTGCATTGTAAGGTTGTAAGAGCCAAGCCATACCTTTGTACAGGTAGTAGATAGAGTTTCCTTAAATGGTTACCTGTAGCAAGTCTAGATCGTAGTTAGGTCTGGATAAACATTTATGGAATGAGTCGTAGGGGTAGGGTGTCGTAATTGAGACAATGATAGAACTAAGGCGGTAAAGAGGATAAGCTCGTAGATCCCTCTTTTGTAATTAGGAGACTTGAGAAAGAGATCTTGGGGAGAGAAGTCTTAGATCCAGAACTTAGGATAGAGTTAGATTAGGATATATTCAGAGAACTGGGACTTTGTTGAAGTCTAGTTTTTGTAAACATCTGTATAGACACACAGAGATAATAGAAAATCATTTTTTCATGCATATGGTGTGTTTATGTATTCCCATTTATTTTTATTCTTTTATATGTTATTCATGTTATGAATGTATGAACTGGTGAAGTATTTTATGAGTTTCGATTGTTTCTCGTCTTAGAGTTTCCGAATGAAAGGAGTGCACACAGTCTGCAAGGAGTTCATTGATAGAGGTGAGTTAACCTCAGAGAAGCTTAGGAGAGATAGTGTTGAAACATTCATCAATAGAAGTGAAAGGAGTGCATAGGAAGAATTTTGTAGTGAGTTTGGAAGGAGACAAAGTTACTGAACACTCTGTAAGGAGGAGCGCTGCAAGGTGTGCATCGAGCTAGAAGGATGCTAGGAGGGCGAGAAGAATTTATTTTCAAGAAATCCTTTGGATTTGAGTTTGACGAAAATCCCAGAAATGCAAGGTGTGCGTGTGAGATCGAAACCTTAGAAGGAGAAAATCTCAGAAGAGATAATGCAAAGAGTGCATAGGAGACATAATCATTCTAAGTCCTAAAGCTCAAAATGGATACCACTTTCAAAGGTGAAGATGAGATCCATGAATCATATTCGTAAGAGGAGAAAAGGTCGAAACCTTTGAAGACTAATGAAATATTCTAAGACAGGAGAGATCAAAATCTCAGGAGGAGGAGCAACAACAACTGTCAGATTGGTTGTAAGGAGAATCATGGTCCATTGGATCAGTGCCTAACGAACAAGCATAGCGTAGGAGAAGAGAACATATCTCATCCATTGGATCTAAGCGCAGAGGGTCAAACATCATTGGATCTTGGAAGAAGTGCATGAGCCTTAACGCTTTGTGTACACATAGGAGAGTGGACTTGTCAAAGTCCCAAAGTCCCAAAGTGAACAGGGACCATCCATCATCCAAGACAATAGGTGGGGAAAGATATGAGTTTTCAGGTGAATGCACTCCAAGAGGAATGAGTGTCCAGTAGTTGAAACTCCCGAAGCCCGAAGACTTGAAGTAGATAGAGGCCCTCAGATCAAGGGGGAGACACATGTTAAGAGATCATGTGTTTCGGGTGAAATCACTCTGGGAGAAACAAGTGCATAGGATTTTGAAACTCCCAAAGCCTGAATAGCTGAAGCACCGAAGAGTTCGAAGACCCAAACCAAATCTGGACCGTCAGATCTAGAAAGGGCATGTGGTGAAAGATCATGAACTCTGGGTGAAATCACTCTGGGAGGAATGAGAAGGGTTTGAAATCGTTGAAGCCTGAACAACCAAAGCAACTGAGAGTCATTGATCTGATTTGGACATGTGTCACTATATCGTGAACTTCAGACGATCATACTATGGGGTTTTGGTGAAGTCATGTTTCGAAATATCCCGAAGCATCGAAGCCCAAAACATATAAGGGTCATTGATCTGAAGGAAGAACCATGGATCGTTGATCTTCGAGGAGACACATGGAGGATGAAGATTCACTCTGTTGGATAACTATTGGATGTAGGGAGAGGTGTCAAAAGATCTGAAACTTTAGAAGGATTCACTCGGGAGATTTGTGGTTGTTGAGATTTGAGAATCCCGAAGGCCAAAATCCCAGAAACACCGATAGTTGTTGATGTGAAGGTGGACACGTGGTGCCATATCTAGATCTTGGGAAGAAAGCAAAGGAGAAAAATGTCTAAATACTTAGAGAAGATATCGATCGTTGATCGATTAAGGAGTAGAAAGATTGTCGATCTGGTTGAGGAGGCCAAAGTCCCGAAGCGGGAGAAGAGTTGTCAATTTAGGAGGATGCATGGTAGACAATCTTCCATTTTGAAGGAATCTCTCCGGAAGGAACGAGAATTTGATAATTGAAAGTCCCAAAGTCCAAAAATTGTAGAGGAGATCATGACCATATATTAAGGGGGACATGTGTCGATGGATATTCTACTTTGGAAGATTGTTACACAGGGAAAAGCAAAGATTGAGAGTTGAAACTCCCGAAGGTCGGAAAGCCGGAATCAACCACAACCGTTGATTTGGAAGGGAGATACATGTCGACAGATTGTGGAGATTTAGGATCGCATGTGGAAGGAGGAAGAAGAAGGCACAAAAGTGGATTTGATATCATTCGTTGATCATGGATCATCACCGAAAGCGAGAGATCGATGGACGGGAAGGATTGTGGGTCCAGGACATGCTCGGACATTAATTTTCCTTGAGTCGACCACAATATAAACAATGGTTTTAACAAAGGGATACATGGCAGTTGTTATCTCCCAAAATGAATCAATCAATTTGTTCCATTTTGTAGGTGATAGTGTGATCAATAATAGGATTCTATATAAATTTTTAGATTCTAGAAGTGTCAAAACATAGGATTTAAAATTGTACCCTAGAAATAAATTGATCCTCAAAAGGCTATTTTTAAAATTTTGTGAAAAATATTTTCACTAGCTAACATATGTTTCTAAGTTGATGATTAGCTAGTGAAAGCCTCGGTTTTCAACGGTTAAGGTGTACTCCTCGCAGGCAAGTAAGCTGGTGAAAGCGATAAACACATATTTCTCTTCAATGACTCAAAAATAAAAAAGGGACATGCTCGACACACGCCACACAATCATTATGGAGTGCTAGTCAAAACAAACGATGACGATGATATCGTTTGTTCACATTTTAATAGGAAATTATGGCAGATCGTGCTTATGATTTTGTGCGACAGCAATGAGAGGATTGGAGATGACAAATTCACATTCATCATTAGAGACAAAGGAGAAAGTACTTGCCACCCCACGACATCAAATCAGTATCTTTTGTTTTGAATTCATGGTGTTCATAGGCAATATGATATGTTTTCATTTTCAAATTGGTAACACAGAAAGTTTTCACCAGTGCCAGCCTCGTCTGTATCAAGAGAATTACCATGTCAACCATGTACAAATCAATCAACTTTCCAGTCTTAGATGGCGAGGAAGAGAAGTGGGTTGTAGCTGAGGAAAGAATTAGATAACCTCTAATTTTTGTAGTCACATCCAGATGTGCAGAAGCGTTTCTCAGATGCAGGATGCATGACCTATGTGGAAAAATTATAGCAGGGTTATCACCAGCCGACAACATAAGTTTTTTCCAAGTCATATGATGGAAAGAAAGCCAATGTGGGCTCTCTATAGATGATAATTGATGAAGTAGCCATCGCTACAACAACTAGCTTACACAGAACATGCCAAAGCTAGTTTAAAATGGCAGTGACTAAGAACTTAGATTTCAGGGTATACCTCAAGCCAGAATTCAGAAGTGTAACCTAGAAGAAAAGCTTACCTATTTCTCACCTGGAAGATGAATGGAAAGATCTGTTCAAAGGCATTCAAATTTACTTAACTTCATAAGGTAGGTATGACAAGTTAATGTTATACCATTTCAGACTTTTAGGTCATTTCACAGGGAAGACCGTTCAGAATTTTCCTTTCTTCCTTCACAAAATCCTAACCAAAGTGTGTAAGAAGATCAGAACTAAACCTCTAAGCATAAAAAATTCCCTTTGTCATTATGGCCTGATCAAATTGATAATTTTAGAGGAACTGGGACAAAGAGGAAGAAATTGAAAACACTTTCTCTTCTGGGAAGGTTTTGAGACCCAAACTGAACCTGTAAATGAGTAGAAGAAAGTAGGGAAAAAGAAGTCAACTCCTCAGAGCAGCTCAAGGAGGAGGAGAGATCTCCCAAGACCAGTAGAGGACATGGTTTCTAGCATAAATCCCAAGAGAGAAAAGAAGAAACTGGATTTTGAAACAAACTCAGAGAAATCCACAGTGAAGAAGACAAATGTTCTCAATTTTCCATACACAGATTCAGATACAGATCCAGAAAGGGAAGATGAAAGTCTAGCCATTAAAAGTCTAGAGCACTCCATGAAAATTGCATAGGACTATGAAGCTTTTAATCTTGTAGATGAAGGTGAAACCTCAAGGAATAAGAAATCAAAAAAATCACAAAAGATTAAAGAGCTGAAAGAGATAATAGCACAACAGGAGGTTCTGTAAAGAGTGATTAAGGCAAGATATAAAGCCTTATTAGCAAATTTTGCAAAGACAAATGCAACTTTTTAGAAGCTAGCTCATGAATCTTTTAAAGACAAAAAGAGGAAGAAGAAAATCACCAAAGATTATAACAGCTTATGGTGGTTAGCAAAACGCCTCAAGAGGAAAATCAAGAAATTGAAGAAAAAGATCAATACACATCCATATTTACAGGTACTGACCCAGGTTGCTGTGAATTTGCAGGGAGAGAAATCTAAAGAACACTGATTTTTTGATGAAACAATGGTTTTGAATATGGAGGGTTTCCTTTTTGACCAAGATAGAACCTTCACCAGTGAAAAAGGAAGAATTATAACCAATTAGCTGATGAAAAGCAGAGCTTTCACCAACTAATTAGCAGATCAAAAGGTGAAATAGTTGGTGAAACTACAAAAATCAAAATTTGGAAAGTTAAGCTGGAGAAAAAGGATTTTGGAGTGATTAAAAGGATATGGGAGTATCAAAGGATTAACCACCAAATCAAGAAGTATTCGACATCAAAGATTTGTGGAGGTTTTTGGGACTAAATGTTAAATTTGGTTAACTAAAGTTTTGGGTTATAGTTGTTGAAAGATTTCCAGCTATAGAAGACATGTTTCTTTACCCTCCACGACACATCAGAGTCATACAAGTGATGAATACCAGATTTCAAATATCAACAAAGAAGACAGTTCGAGTGCTAGAAACTAGTTCTTTGATTATCCATTTGTATTTAGTCAGTTTTACTTTCTATATTTAGATATACAAATCCAATTTTTCAGGATCTTAGACTTGTTGTAAGGGCTATAAATGCCTAATTTTTTAAGAGATCGGGGTTCAATCTGGGATACATTTGGCTACTATTATAGACTCTTATTTGATAATTGAATCATAGTCTTCTTTTGTCTTCAATATCAGAATTGATCATGCATCTTATCTTTTTGTACTTTACTTCAGTTTGTATTATCTTCTAAAGACTGCCATATATTTATTAAGCTCATAAACTTGAATTGAATGATTTCTTGCTATCTTGTATTAGGCCTACACCTAGTTGTATTTGGTAATCAAGATTAGTATTCTTCATCCCCTGTTTAAAATATCTTGTTTGATTACTGATTTCTAAAAGCATTGTCTTATTCGAATGTATGATGGGATGTCCATTTCATTAATCATTGAGTTATCCCATTGTTCCAAGCATACCTAATTATCATATTCTTAAGTTACCAAACATCTTTAGCCTACAACCCTAAAGAGTTTCTTGGAGAGCTAACAAATTGGCGTTGTTGTTGGGGATCTGAGACTAAAGCTCAGCCTTCCCGGGATATGACACAGAGTTGATCTTTGATGATAGACAAAGATCATAAATCACATTGGTTGTAATTATCTATATGGTGACTCCAGAAGTTCATTCTGGATCCCAAGAGGATGAGTACCAGGGTGAATCCACAGGACTCACCTATCACACCAGTGCCCAACCCATATCTACTTCTTAGAAGAGGGAGATAATTCCAGGGCCAGACTTCAAAATCAGGAACTGAAGGTAATCCTTTCTATAGTTTTAATAAATCTACTACAGAAAACATTGAATCATCTTCCACTAAGATTGCCAGTGAAAAAGCAATTGTAACCATTGTGGAAGAATCGATTATTTTTTATCAACAGGAAAATGTCACTATTGAAGAATTGATAGATTCAAATTTGGTTCAACAGTCATCTAAGTCCTTAGAAAGAAATCATAGCTCTTTCTCTCTTGAGTCTTTTCATTCGTAGCAAAAAGAAGATCATTTAAACATTTACACTAGCCTCCTTGATGTAGAACATCTTCTTCAAGAGCTGTCTGCTAAAGGTGAAGAAAACTTGGCTGAACAACTTGCAAATTTCTATAGAGCCTCATATTAGATCTCTTTCCAGTTAGAGAATTCACCTTCTTTAAATTTCCCCAGTGTTGAGAAATTAGAGGAAAAAATATCACCTCTCTCACCCCTGATCATTATGGCTACACCACCTCCTTTGAACAATATGCAACAAATCCTAGCTGCTAGGTATGCGCCACTAATATTGCCAAACCCAGTATTAGCTATGCAGACAGGAGACTATCAGAAGTATATGACAAAATTCACAGGTGAGGGTGATGTGACTGTTGAAGAACATATAGAGGCCTTCTACAGTTATGCTAAAAACCTTAACATTGAGGGGGAAGATGTTTGGACCCGAGTCTTTGTCCAAAGTTTAGATGGCCATGCTAGGAAGTGGTTCAAAGAACTCCCTGCTGGTTCAATAGCTGGCATCGAGCAATTGGATGAAACCTTTTTGACACATTGGGGTGATAGAAGAGATTTTTTATACTATATTATTGAATTTGGAAATATAAGGAAATAAAATAGTGAGTCAGTCTCTGATTTCACTAAAAGGTTCAACCGAATGTACTGTAAAATACCAGCTGAGATAAAACCTTCAGATGCCTTTGCCAAAATCACATATTTCGATTCTTTTGACTCAGAGTTCTATTTATTTTTGAGAGAAAGGAGGTCACTGACACTATCAATGATGCAAGATTCTGCCCTTGAAGTGGAATCAAATATATTGGCTGCCCATAAGTTGAAAGGAAACATTGATAGAAAAAATCCAAGAGATGAAGCTTCTTCTTCATCCAATGCTAACCCAAAGTTAGATAAAATGGATGAGATGTTAGAGTTTCTAACCTCTGAGATATCTAAAATGAAAATTGAAAATAAGAAACCTATAAAGGGAAGGGTTACTTATGATTATGCAGGTAGAAACCAAAATCAAAATCCCAACAACTTCAAAAGAAATAATCAACCAATGCAGATTTTGCAGAGAGAAAGGAATCCTACTGAGGATCAGAGGATAAAGGCTCCTCTTCAAAATGTCGTGATGGATGAAGATGAAAGAAATTATCAAGAATATGGAGAGGATAATATTCATTGCATTGGGGATGATACAGAGAATTCGTATATGACACAACATGACTATGAAGAGGCATTAATGAGCGGGCAGATACATGAAATTTCTGCTGATGATGGTCTTTTTCAAATGGAAGAGAAGAACATATATAATCTCAGGTCTAAGTCCAATACTGCCCAATAGAATGCACCAGCTTCTCCTAAGAAGATTGCATTCCCTGTCAAGAAAAATGATTAGATATCAGAAAATAAACAAACAGACTCTTCAAAAGTAAATGCACCAGCTCCTCCCAAGAAGACCGATGTTCCTTCCAAACAACAAATTCAGAAGAATGGAGAGATCAAACTCTGTGTGGATTTTAGAAATTTGAATAAGTGCTCTAGGAAAGACAAATACCCACTGCCCAAGATGGAACATATTTTACAGAAGGTGTCGGGATCAAAGGTGATGTCCTTTATTGTTCTCTGGATACAATCAGATTGTTGTCCATCTGAATGACAGAGAAAATACTGCCTTTACCACTCCATGTGGTACATTTATGTACGAAAAGATGCCTTTTGGATTGATGAATGCGGGAGCGACATTCCAAAGGGCAATGAACATTGCATTCATTGGAGAGAAAGACAAATTTGTCTTGATATATCTTGATGAAATAACTATTTTTTCAAGTAGCCATGAACATCATTTGCAACACTTGAGAAGGACATTCCTAAAATGTCGAAGGTATGGCATTTCTCTTAATCCTAAGAAACCTAATTTTGCACTCAAAGAAGGGAAATTACTTGGACATATTGTTTCAGCTAATGGGGTGAGGATTGATCTTAAAAGAGTAGAAGCCATTAAAAATTTGTCTCTACCTAGATCAAAAAAGGATATTCAGTCTTTCCTTGGAACTATAAACTTTATCAGGAGGTTTATAGCAAACTTTGTAGAACTTACAAAGCATATCACTTGTATGTTAAGAAAGAACTTTGAAGTAAGATGGACCGAAGAAGATAAACACTCCTTCAATGCTATCAAAGAAGCCATTATGATAGCCCCTGTTTTAATTAGCCCTGACTTTGACAAGGAGTTTTATATCTTTTCATTTGCTTCAAAAGACACAATTGCAGTTGTACTATTGCAGAGAAATGTTGATGATTAGGAGCAGCCAATCACCTTCTTCAGTAAATTCTTGAGAGATGCTGACGTGAAGTATGAACCATTGGAAAAACAAGCATATGCACTCATCAAGTCATTAAAAGCCTTCAGAGTTTACATCCTTCAAGCCAAGGTAATAACTTATGTGTCTTCAAGTTTAGTTAAAGATGTGCTTATACAACCCGACATAAATGGAAAAAGGAGTAAGTGGATAGCAAAGTTAATTGAATTTGATGTTGAGATTAAGCCAACAAAACTTGTGAAAGGTCAAGGCCTTGCCAAGCTTCTTGCAAGAGAAAATTGTAAGCTGCTTGAGATAAATTTGGTAAGTGTAAAGACTGGACAAAGGAAGTGAGAAATTACAGGTTTCAACTCACCTAGCTAACTGTAAATGGTACAACCACATCTTATATTTTCTGCAGACTCTATCAGTTCCTTCATATTTGACAAGAACACAAAGGAGGGCTTTAAATCTCAAAGCCATGAATTTTTTCATAAATGACAACTTATTGTTCTGGAAAAATCCAATAGGGATACTATTGAGGTGCATAAACCAAGAAGAAGCAGCTAGAATCATGACTAAGTTTCACAATAGTGAGTGTGGAGGACATCACTATTGGAAGACTACCGTGCATAAAATCCTAAGAGTTGGCTACTATTGGCCATCTTTATTTTCAGATGTGTGTGAATTTGTGAGAACGTGTGATAAGTGCCAAATGCTTGCAGGCAAACAAAAACTAAAATCCCTCCCTCTCAGACCTGTTCTGGTCACAGGTCCTTTCCAGCATTAGGTTTTGGACTTCATAGGTGAGATTCACCCACCTTCTAGCAATCAACATAGGTGGATCCTTGTTGCTACTGATTATTTTAACAAATGGATTGAGGCCATTCCTACCAGAAAGGCCAATCACACTGTCATCATTAATTTTTTGGAATAAAACATATTCTCCATATTTGGTTGCCCCAAGAGAATAGTCACTAATAGCATTGTTGCATTTAATGATAAACACTTGGTAAAATTATGTGAAGAGTTGGGAATTCAGCTAGTACATTCTACTGCTTACTATCCACAAGGAAATGGCTTAGCTGAGTCATCGAATAAGAGTTTAGTCAGAATCATAAAGAAGTTGCTTGAACAAAATGTCAAAGGCTGGGATTCCAAGTTAAAATTTTCTTTGTGGGCTGACAGGGTTACAAATAAAAATTCAATTGGTACATCCCCCTTCAAGTTAGTATATGGTACTGAAGCCATCTTTCCTGTTCAACTAGCATTGCCAGTTGCAAAGTTTTTACAAGAAGATGATTCTAAACCAAATGATTTAACTAGAAGGATCCACAATCTGGTAGAGTTGCAGCAAGATAGAGATAAACTTCTAGAAAGGACAAAGTTACACCAAGAGAAGATGAAGGAAATTTTCGACAGGAAAGTTAAGGCAAATACTTTCAAAGAAGGGGAGTTGGTTCTGAAATGGGATGCAGCAAAACAAGAAAAGGGGAAACATGGAAAATTTGATGCTCTCTAGGCAGGTCCAGTTGTCATAATAGTAGTTCAGCAGAATAATACCTTTGTCCTTCAAAATCTTGCAGGTGAAGAAGTAGTAGGTGGCCCTTTCAACGGGCATTTTCTGAAACCCTACTTTTCATAAGGCTTTTCTTAAAGCCCTGTTTTATCTGTACATATTCTTTTCAGTTTTGTTTTTCTTTTGTCTCTTCAATAACTCCATGCCCAATGGTACTGAGTAAAACCATTTTCGATTTCAAGTTGTAATAAAGGCTACTGAGTCTAACTAGGTTCTTGGTGACCTCACAGGGAGGTATCCATCCCAGTTGGAGTCAAATGTTATCTCCCAAAATGAATCAGTCAATTTGTTCCATTTTGTAGGTGATAGCGTGGTCAATAATAGGATTCTATATAAATTTTTAGATTATAGAAGTGTCAAAACATAGGATTTAAAATTGTACCCTAGAAATAAATTGATCCTCAAAAGGTTGTTTTTTTTTTAATTTTGTGAAAAAGATTTTCACCAACTAACATAAGTTGATGATTAGCTGGTGAAAGCCTCGATTTTCAATGGTTAAGGTGTACTCCCCGCAGGCACGTAAGCTGGTGAAAGCGCTAAACACATATTTCTCTTCAATGACTCCAAAATAAAAAAGGGACATGCTCAACACACGTCACACAATCATTATGGAGTGCTAGTCGAAACAAACGATGATGATGATACTGTTTGTTCACATTTTAATAGGACATTATGGTGGATCATGCTTCTGATTTCGTGTGACAACAATGAGAGGATTGGAGATGAAGAATTCACATTCATCATTAGAGACAAAGGAGAAAGTACTTGCCACCCCACGACATCAAATCAATATTTTTTGTTTTGAATTCATGGTGTTCATAGGAAATATGATATGGTTTCATTTTCAAATTGGTAACACATAAAGTTTTCACCAGCGCCAGCCTCATCTGTATGAAGAGAATTACTGTGTCAACCGTGTGCAAATCAATCAACTTTCTAGTCGCAGATGGCGAGGAAGCAAAGTGGGTTGCAGCTGAGGAAAGAATTAGATAACCTCTCATTTTTGCAATCACATTCAGATGTGTAGAAGTGTTTCTCAGACGCAGGATGCATGACTTATGTGGAAAAATTATAGCAGGGTTATCACCAGGTGACAAAAGAAGTTTTTTCCAGGTCATATGATGGAAAGAAAGCCAGCGTGGGCTCTCTAGAGATGATAATCGATGAAGTTTTCATCGCTATAGAAATTGGCTTACCCAAAACAGGACAAATCTAGTTTAAAACGACAGTGACTAAGAACTTAGATTTCAAGGTATACCTCAAGCCAGAATTTAGAAGTGTAACCTTGTTGGCGGGCGAAATTGACCGTCCGTCAACTGGGAGAGTGGAACCGGTCCGGGGTTGTCTAAATAACCCAAGCTGTTTGGAATGGACCACCCTGATGAGTTTAACGGCTCCGTTGGCCTCTCTAAGGTCTTCTATGAAAACCAGAGAGAGAAATGATCTGAGCTAAGAAATCTAACTAAAGTAAATAAAACAAACTAAACTACAACTAAATACAAGAAACTAACTAAAATAAAGGAAACTAGAAACTAATAAAGCAAAGAAAAGGAACTAATATACTAAATATAAACTATTCTAATTATTCTATCTACAAACTACAAATTACTCTTATAATAACTCAAATCAACTATCTAATTATCAGCTACGATATTTCTTATTCACAAATGTAGACTATGAACAACCTACATATTTGATTAAAACCTGCAAAACTCATGTGTTTGCTGCCTTAGGATAGCTGGAAATCTTTTTTTTTTTTTATATATTTTATGAAAAAGGAATAAAAACTATTGAAATTAAACAATCTAATATATTTACTAAAATTAAACAATCTAATATAAATCTAATTAAACTTATATCTATATTAAACTACTTAATAAAAACAGTAAACAAAATATTAATTGACCTGGAAACGCTCCAAGTCTGCCCTGTGTATGATGACTCCTTAAGCTGGTTGGAGGAGGGAAACTCACACGATTTAATCCTTAAGCTTTTCGTAAATGATTCAGCTATGTTGCTTCTTGAAATTTATTACAGGACAAACAAAACATAAAAGAAAATCATAACAATCTTATGATTATAACTTCCTGCAATAACGGAAACCTATTATGCAGAAAACTTATATATAACAATTCAATCTATGAAGAAGACAAAGCTATCATTCACAAAATGAATTAACAATTGCTATGTCTTTTATCTATTTGGAAGAAACAAGATATGGAAAACAGTAATGAAATTATATCATTTGGATTTGATTTAGATAGCTAAAGTAATCGTAAATCATAA
>SNQJ01S0033285.1:118550-141357 GCA_010110895.2 Picea sitchensis
AGATGACGACAGTCCAAACAATGATGGAGGGGTTTTCACACTTTCAGTTGTGAAAACTGAATCGAAACCAAATTGCAATTGTCACAAAAAATGAAACAAATGTCTAGTTGAAAAATGCGACGATGACTTGTTGTTTAGAAGACAATTAGGTGTAGGCATCTTTTTAGGGCAATAAAAAAAAAATTGAATTGGCTGCCAACAAACCTGGAAGAAAAGATTATCTGTTTCTGACTTGGAAGATGAATGGAAAGATTTGTTCAAAGGAATTCAACTTTACTTAACTTCAGAAGGAAGGTATGACAAGTTAATGTTATACCATTTCAAACTTTTAGATCATTTCACAAGGAAGACCCTTCTGAATTTGCCTTTCTTCCTTCACAAAAGCCTAACCAAAGTGTGTAAGAAGATCATAACTGAACCTCTAAGCATAAAAAATACCCTTTTTCATTATGGCCTGATCAAAATTATAATTTTAGAGGAATTGGGACAAAGAGGAAGAACTTGGAAACACTTTCTCTTCTGGGAAGGTTTTGAGAGCCAAACTCAACCTGTAAATGAGCAGAAGAAAGCAGGGAAAGTAGTCAAATCCTCTGAGTAGCTGAAGGAGGAGGAGAGCTCTCCCAAGACCAGTAGAGGAAAGGGTTTCTAGCATAAATCCCAAGAGAGAAAAGAAGAAACTATATTTAAAACAAACTCAGAGCAATCCACAATGAAGAAGACAAATATTCTCAATTTTCCATACACAGATTCAGATATAGAGCCTGAAAGGGAAGATGAAATTCCATCCATTAAAATTTCAGAGCACTCCATGGAAATTGCATAGGACTATGAATCTTTTAATCATGTAGATGAAGGTGAAACCTTAAGGAATAAGAAATCAAAAAAATCACAAAATATTAAAGAGACGAAAGAGATAATAGCACATCAGGAGGTTCTAGAAAGAGTGATTAAGGCAAGATACAAAGCCTTATCAGAAAATTTTGCAAAGACAAATGCAACATTTGAGAAGCTAGGTCATGAGGCTGTTAAAGACAAAAAGAGGAAGAATAAAATCACCAAAGATTATAAAAACTTATGGTGGTTAGCAAAATGCCTCAAGACGAAAATAAAAAAATTGAAGAAAAAGATCAATACACATCCAGATTTACAGGTACTGGCCCAGGTTGTTGTGAATTTGTAGGGAGAGAAATCTAAAGAACACTGAGTTTTTGATGAAAAAATGGTTTTGAATAGGGAGGGTTTCCTTTTTGACCAAGACAGAACTTTCACCAGCGCAGAAGACAGAATTATAACTAGTTAGCTGATGAAAAGCAGAGCTTTCACTAGCTAATTAGTAGATCGAAAGGTGAAATAGTTGGTGAAACTACAGAAAGAAAATTTTGAAAAGTTAAGCTGGAGCAAAGCGATTTTGGAGTGATTAAAAGGATATGGGAGTATCAAAGGATTAACCACAAAATCAAGAAGTATTCGGCATCAAAGATTCATGGAGGTTTTTGGGACTAAATGTTAAATTTGGTCAACTAAAGTTTTGGGTTATAGTTGTTGAAAGATTTCCAGCTATAGAAGATATGTGTCTTTACCCTCCATGACACATCAGATTCATACAAGTGATGAATACCAGATGTTAAAGATCAACAAAGAAGACAATTCAAGTGCTAGAAACTATTTCTTTGATTATCCATTTGTATTTAGTCAGTTTTACTTTCTATATTTAGATATACAAATCCAATTTTTCAGGATCTTAGACTTGTTGTAAGGGCTATAAATACCTAACTTTTTAAGAGATCAGGGTTCAATCTGGGATACATTTGGCTACTATTATAGACTCTTATTTGATAATAGAATCACAGTCTTCTTTTGCCTTCAATATCAAAATTGCTCATGCATCTTATCTTTCTGTACTTTACTTCAGTTTGTCTTAGCTTCTAAGACTGTCATCTCTTTATTAAGCTCATAAACTTGAATTGAGGGATTTCTTGCTATCTTGTATTATCCTTACACCTAGTTGTATTTGGTAATCAAGATTAGTATTCTTCATCCCCTGTTTAAAATATCTTGTATGAATATTGATTTCTAAAAGCACTGTCTTATTCGAATGTATGATGAGTTGTCCATTTCATTAATCATTGAATTATCCCATTGTTCCAAGCATACCTAATTATCATATTATTAAGTTACCAAGCATCTTTAGCCTACAACCCTAAATATTTTCTTGGAGAGCTAACAATAGTTGGAGGTGAATTGTGGGGCGAAAAACAGGTTGGTCTAAAACCACTCTTTCTCACGCCCGCAATCATGCGTTTTCATAAGAAAACATCTCAGGGCCATATGAAGAAGGGGAAAATCACAGAAGGAGCTAGTGTCTGAACCTTAGTGTTTTGGATGTGCATAGGAATAACTCATGGGTCTGACAGAACCTGCACATAGAAGGAAAAATGGGCCTATGTATAATTGATTTGGGTTCAATCAAGTGCCCAAAGATTCAATTCGACCCAGAGATTAGAAAGATCCTAGACCGAGAGATCGCAGAACCCTGAGAGGACAGGGGGGATGCATCAGGTGGTATTAGAGTATAGATTATTTATTTTTGTAGCAGAGAGGAGGTAAAGGAGATACTCTGATACCAGGTGGTATCAGAGCTTGAATTTTCATCCGTATATTTCAGGTGAAAGAGAAAGAGGAGAAGGCTAAATTTTGTTTGCAAGAAGCAGATAAAGGAAAGACAATGAAAGGAGATAAATTGATAACATTAGGTGGTATCACAAACAAGAGTTTGTCTGCAAACGATAGGTGAAAAGGAAGTAGGTCATTGATGCTCTGTGAGGAGGTTGTTTCACATGCACAACATAAAAAATTTAAACAACTAGGTGAGTTGTAAGAGGAGATGGAGATGCTCTCAGATGTAGAGTGATCCATAGGCTTTCTAGAAGAGCAGGTATAAAGTGAATATGACTACTGAAGGCCGTGAACATGGTTGAAGAGAATGACGCAAGCAGAAATGCAATCCAGAGATGGATTTGGAGCTCAATGAGAAAAGAGTAAGGATGGAACAACTAGCATTGAGGATGCAGCAAGCGGAAAAGGTACACTAGAGGTACGGATGTCCTATGAATAGGAAGGTAAAATGTCATGTTCAAAATTTGTTGGCCAGAAAGCAACAACAAGAGTTGAGAAGGTGGCTAAGGAAATTAGAAAACCTCAGTGACGCAAAGGAGGAACTGATTCACATCCGTGAAACAAAAATTGGAAGACACCTTAGTGATGAGGAGGAGGTGAGATCAGTCAAAGATCTCATAAACTTCCAGGAGGGCATAAATGGACTTTCAAGTTGCTAGGTGGGAAATGGAAAGAGATCAGTGGAAGGTCTCTTATATTGCTAGAGGACCAGTGATGAAAGTTCGAATTGTCGGGTGGGAAATGAGATGGGATTAGTTGATCTCATAGACTGCCCAGTGGGCAAAAGAGAAATCCCAAATTTCCAGGTGGGCAGGGGGAAATAAAGGAGACTGTCAAAAAGTCTCAGGAGATCATAAGTGAGTTCATACCAGCAAGGAGTTCTGATAGGTGAAGGTTCATGTGGATTTGCAAACCATGTGAATGAATGTGATGAGAATTTAGAAACTCTCACCATCCAAAATGAGGATCAGAGGAGCATTCTGATTATTGGAGGGATCAAGGAATTCCTACCAAGAAGCCAAGTAGAGGCTAGTGCACATGATGAGAGTGCAGCAGAAGAAAAAAGAAAGATAGCAGAAACTGACAAAGAGGAAGAAATGGAGCAGAAACTTATGTCTACCCCAACAAAAGGAGAAGATAATTCGGAAGAATGGCTCAACATTCTCAGCCAGGAAGTTGAACAGGAGATGATTGTAGCATTGAAGCCTACAGGAAAAGAGGAAACAAACAACATGGATTTTGTTGAGTTATATGAGGAACCAGAATCCCTAGAGATAAGGGTAATGGTGCAAAGATTTCACATCCAACAGGTCAAGTTGGAAGTAGATGGAGGATCATACCATCCAGAGGAATAGTTGGAGGAAGATGGAGTCAAACCAACACAAGAGAAGCTGACAGAAGCTAATCTATCAGAGGAAGAAGCTGAACAACAACTCGGTGATGAGACTTTAGAACTTGAGCTTGCAGAAAGGTGGCATGATAATTCCACAAAAGAAGAATAAAATGATATGGGGGATCAATATGATCTACCCACTAATAAGGAAGAAGTGCAGCCAAGAAGACTTCATAAGAAGAGCCATCCACTAGAGAAGTTGGACAGGGTGATAGAGGAGATCAGGGAGCTAATGTTGAGGTCAACAAAAGTAGTCAGCAAAGGGGAGTTGAAGATAAGAGATATTTTCATTGAAGCAGAGAACAAACAGAAGAAGCAAGAACAACAACAACATAACTGGAGAGGAGTAAGAGGACAACTCCGAAGGAAAGTTTGGGATCTAGGAGGATTTCAACACTGGAGGAGAGGAGGTCATGAGCAGGATGTCATGAGCAGGAGCTCATGTTTTTCCTAGCAGTGGAGTGTGATGCAGGAGCATCACTCCACCTCAGAAAAATCACCAGCAAGCCACCACATAGGCGCGTAATAGAGAAAAGGAGAGACATTAACCCTCCCATTTTTCAATTCAAAATCTTATCCCATGGGGATTTTCGTTGTAAGGCCCTAAGAGCCAAGCCATACATTTGTACATGTAGTATATAGATTTTCCTTAAATGGTTACATGTAGTAGGTCCAAATCATAGTCAAATCTGGATAAACATTTATGGAATTAGTCGTAGGTGTAGGGTGTCATAATTGAGACAGTGATAACACTAAGGCAGTAGAGACGATAAGCTCGTAGAGCCCTCTTTTGTAATTAGGATAATTTAGAAAGAGATCTCGGGGAGAAAGGTCTTATAAGAAGAACTCAGGATAGAGTTAGATTAGGAGAGCTTGAGAGAAATTGGACTTTGTTGAAGTCCAGTTTTTGTAAACATCTGTATAGACACACAAAGATAATAGAAAATCATTTTTTCCTGCATATGGTGTGTTTATGTATTT
Source organism: Picea sitchensis (assembly GCA_010110895.2). NCBI lineage: Eukaryota > Viridiplantae > Streptophyta > Pinopsida > Pinales > Pinaceae > Picea > Picea sitchensis. The sequence goes on from SNQJ01S0033285.1 coordinate 123,601, forward strand.
GCATTTATTGTTATGATTTTATATGTTATTCACGTTCTGAAGGTATGAACTGGTGAAGTATTGTATGAATTTCAATTGTTTCGTGTCTTAAAGTATCTGAGTGCAAGGAGTGCACACATTCTGCAAGGAGTGCATTGACAGAGGTGAGTTAACCTCAGAGAAGCTTAGGAGAGATAACATTGAAACGTTCATCAATAGAAGTGAAAGGAGTGTATAGGAAGAACTCAGTAGTGAGTTTGGAAGGAGACAGAGTTACTGAACACTCTGTAAGGAGGAGCTCTGCAAGTTGTGCATCGAGCCAGGAGGATGCCAGGAGGGTGAGAAGAATTTATTTTCAAGAAATCCTTTGGATCTGAGTTTAACGAAATCCCAGAAATGTAAGGTGTGCGTGGGAGATTGATACCTTATAAAGAGAAAAGCTCAGAATAGATAACACAAAGAGTGCATAAGATATGGAATCATTCTAATTCTTAAAGCTCAGAAGGGATACCTCTTTAAAAGGAAAAGACGAGATCCAGGAATCGGATTTGTAAGAGGAGAAAAGGTTGAAACCTTTGAAGACTAACGAAATCTTCTAATAGATGAGAGATCAAAAGCTCAGGAGGAGGAGAAATAACAACCGTCAGATTGGTTGTAAGGAGAAGACTGGTCCATTAGATCAGTGCCTAACAAACAAGTATAGCGCAGGATAAGAGAACATATCTCATCCATTGGATCTGAGCGTAGAGGGTCAAACAACATCATTTCCTGGATTTCGGCCTTCGAGATTCTTAAAATCTAAACAACCACAAATATCTGGACTGAATCCTTCCAGAGTGTTGGATATTATAACACCTTTCCTCCCTACATCCAATGGTTATCCAACAGAGTGAATATCCATCCTCCACACATCTCCTCGCAGATCAATAATCCATGTTCCTTCCTTTGGATCAATGACCCTTAGAAGTTTCAGGCTTTGATGCTTAGGGATATTTCGAAACACGACTTCACAAAAACCACGTAGTAAGATCCTTTGAAGTTCACAATTTGGAAACACATGTCCAACCTGGATCAACGGCTCTCAACTCCTTCAATTTTTTGGGCTTTGGTAATTTCAAACCCTTCTCCTTCATGTTCTCTGATGCAAGAGAATTGCTCCACCTCAACAAAAGTTCTAACAAGCCAACACATAGGCACGTAATGGAGAAAGAGAGAGGCATTAATCCTCCCATTTTTCAATTCAAAATCTTATCCCATGGGGATTTGCGTTGTAAGGTCGTAAGAGCCAAGCCATACCTTTGTACAGGTAGTGGATAGAGTTGCCTTAAATGATTACCTGTAGCAGGTCCAGATCGTAGTCAGGTATGGATAAACATTTATGGAATGAGCCATAGAGGTAGGGTGCCATAACTAAGACAGTGATAACACTAAGGCGGTAGAGAGGATAAGCTCATAGAGCCCTCTTTTGTAATTAGGAGACTTGAGAAAGAGATCTTGGGGAGAGATATCTTAGAAGCAGAACTCAAGATAGAGTTAGATTAGGGGAGATTGAGATAACTGGGACTCCGTTGAAGTCTAGTTTTTGTAAACATCTGTATAGACACACAAAGATAATAGAAAAGTAGTTTTTCCTCCATATGGTGTGTTTATGTATTTTCATTTATTGTTATGATTTTATATGTTATTCACTTTTTGAATGTATGAATTGGTGAAGTATTGTATCAATTTGAATTGTTTCTCATCTTAGAATTTCTGAGTGCAAGGAGTGCATTGATAGAGGTGAGTTAACCTCAGAGAATCTCAGGAGAGATAGCATTGAAATGTTCATCAATAGAAGTGAAAGGAGTGCACAGGAAGAAATTTGTAGTGAGTTCAAAAGGAGACAAAGTTACTTAACACTATGTAAGGAGGAGCTTTGCAAGGTGTGCATCAAGCTAGGGGGATTCTAGGAGGGAGAGAAGAATTTATTTTCAAGAAATCCTTTGTATCTGAGTTTGACGAAATCCCAGAAACGCAAGGTGTGCGTGGGAGATCGAAAACTTAGAAGGATAAAATATTAGAAGAGATAATGCAAAGAGTGCATAGGAGACAGACTCATTCTAAGTCCTAAAGCTTAGAAGGGATACAACTTTCAAAGGCAAATATGAGATCAAGGAATCAGATTCGTTAAAGGAGAAAAGGTCAAAACCTTTGAAGACTAACGAAATATTATAAGACATGAGAGATCAAAATCTCAGGAGGAGGAACAACAACAACCATCAGATTGGTTGTAAGGAGAAGCCTGGTCTGTTGGATCAGTGCCTAATGAACAAGGATAATGTAGGAGAAGAGAACATATCTCATCCATTGGATCTGAGTATAGAGGGTCAAACATTGTTGGATCTGGGAAGAAGTGAACAAGCCTTAACGCTTTTCATACACACAGGAGAGTGGAATAGTCAAAGTCTCAAAGTCGTGAAGTGAACAGGGACCGTCCATCTTCCAGGGAGACAGGTGGTGAAGGATCTGAGTTTTTGGGTGAAAGCACTCTAGAAGGAATGAGTGCGCAGGAGTTGAAACTCCTGAAGCCCGAAGACCCGAAGCAGATAGAGGCCGTCAAATCAAGGGGGAGACATGCATCAAGAGATCGTGTGTTTCGGGTGAAAGCACTCCGGAAGAAATGAGTTCATAGGAGTTTGAAACTCCAGAAGCCTGATTAGCCGAAGCGTCGAAGAGTTTGAAGACCCGAGGAGAATATGGACCATCAGATCTAGAAAGGGAAACTAGAGAAATATCGTGAGCTTCGGGAAAACGCGAAGGAGAAGGGTTTGAAACCATCGAATCCCGAATAGTCGAAGTAGCTGAGAGATTTTGATATGGGTTGGAAAGGTGTCACCAGATCGTGAACTTCATAGGATCGTACTCTGGGGTTTTGTGAAGTCATGTTTCAGAATATTCTGAAGTGCCGAAGCCTGAAACGTCTAAGGGACGTTGATCCAAAGGAAGGAATGTGGATCATTGTTCTACGAGGAGACATGTGGAGGACGAAGATTCACTCCATTGGATAACCGTTGGATGTAGGGAGGGAAGGTGTCAAAATATCTGACACTCCAAAATGATTCACTCTAGATATTTGTGGTTGTTGATATTTGAGAATCTCGAAGGCTGAAATACCGGAAACAACAACAATCATTGATGTGAAGGTGGACACGCGATGCTAGATCTATATCTTCGTAGGAAAGCGGAGGAGGAAAAGGTCTAAAGACCCAAAGAAGATCTCAATCATTGATCGAGGTGGGAGAGGAAGGACCGTCGATCTAGTTGAGGAGACCAAAGTCTCGAAGCAAGAGCAGAACCATCGATTTAGGAGGACGCGTGGTAGACAATCTACCATTTAGGACGAGTCTCTCTAGAAGGAACGAGAATTTGAGAATTGAAAGTCCCGAAGGATAGACTCATGGATGAGATCGTGACTGTAGATTAAGGGGGATAGGTGTTGATGGATATTCTACTCCAGAAGATTGTCACACAGGGAAAAGCAAAGATTGAGAGTTGAACCTCCCGAAGGCCAAAAATCTGGAATCAGCCACAACTATTGATTTGGAAGGGAGCTACATGTCGACAGATCATGGAGATATGGGATCGCATGTAGAAGGAGGAAGAATAAGGCATGAAATGGGATTTGATAGCAGTCGTTGATCACAGATCATCGCCAAAAGAGAGAGATCGATGGACAGGAAGGATTGTAGGGCCTGGACATGCTTGAACGTTAATTTTCCTTGAGCGGGCAGCAATTTCAACCACGATTTTAACAAAGGGATACATGGAAGTTGGAGGTGAATTGCAGGGTGAAAAGCAGGTTGGTCCAAAACCACTCTTTCTTGCGCCTGCAATCACGCATTTGCACAAGGACACATCCCAAGGCCATATGAAGAGGGGGGAAATCACAGAAGGAGATAGCGCCTGAACCTTAGTGTTTTGGAAGCACACAGGAATAGCTCACAGGTCTGATAGAACCTGCACATAGAGGGAAAAAGGGGCATGCGTATAATTGATTTGGGTTCAATTAGGAGCCCAAAGATTCAATTTGACCCAAAGATTAGAAAGATCCTAAACCGGGAGGTCACAGAACCCTAGGAGGAGAGGGGGGATACATCAAGAAAGGAAGAATTAATGAATACCAAGGTGACGAAGAAAGAATAATATTGTGAGAAGTTTGAAGAAGAATTCGTCACATTAAGGGTTGAATTTGTCAATATCACCAAGAACGTTGAAGAGAGAGGAAGCTCCACACTGCCAATAAAGAAATTTGAAGAGAAATGTTACAGGTTGTTAGAAAGGAAGAATGAGGAGATGGCTAAGAGTTATGCGGAAGTCATCAAAGGCCCTATCAAGAAGAAATATTATCAGTGATAGTGGCAGTGATTATCAGTGACATATTGATTATCAGTGATAGTGGCAGTGGCAATGGAAAGTTGATTATCAATGACATTTTCAATGATATGTTGAGTCTCCATTTATATTTCAAAGATGTAGGAAGGGGAAAGGAAAGGGGGTTGTAGCCTCCTTCAAATTGGTACTTGACAATACAGGGAGTCATATCTTCCTTTAGGTTGGATCTTGTAATCTAGGGGATCAGAGCCTCCTTCCAATTGGACCTGGAGAATTTGGGGAGTTGTATCTTATCACAGAGAATTTGTGAAATCCCCTCTTTTCACATAGCCAAAACATGTTGATAAAGATAAATAATATGTCGAGATGGAACAAGAAGAAATAATCTCATCATGTCAAATAGATTTAGAAAGAAGAAGAAGTATGTGAATTAGATCTTGTAGAAGAACTAATAAACACCTAAAGTTAGGTAAAAAGAGAAATGAAGAAAAAAAAAGTAACTCAAGGAAGAATTGATCAAGTTGAAGGAGGATTACATAAGAGGAAGTACCAATGGAAAATAATCTATCAAAGAGAGGAAAGGAATCATATACAAGAATAACCACACTGATTTAAATGACATCTTGAAAATAAGACTAGGGGAGAGAAATTGTAGGAGAAATATTAGGAGAGAAAGAACAAAAGCAGGAGAGAAAGTTCATAAGCAAGAAGACAGGGAGAGAGAAATTGTCAGGGGGAGTTATTCTTTTCCATTGATGTCAAATGGGGAGAGAAAGATCAGAATCTTGAACATAGGGGGAGTATGATTGTTTCCATCAATGCCAAAGTGGGAGATTGTTGGAAAGTTGGTTGTCATTGATTTTACCCCTAAAATAAGTCTAGAAGCCCTAGAATCCCCTAGAAGTAATGGTTGATGTCAACTCTAGAAGAAGTCTATACGCCTCTAGAAGTATTTTAATAAGTCTTCAAACTGGCCCCCTTATGCCATAGCTTTAAACATGGCCCTCATGGGAAGATTCTTTGAATAAGTCTACAATAATCCCTAGATATGTGGTCATGAAGCTCGAAGGTGTTTGAGGAAAAAGAGGATGAAGTTATGGAATTACACAAAAAAAATACATGAAAAACCCTCATAATGGATAGTACCTGTCATTTTGTTTCCAATGATAGGTGGTACATCACGTTATTCCTCACAATTGAGAAGTTATGCTCTCTTAAGGATGAAGCCCAAAATTATAGTGAAGAAGCCTTGAATCTAAGGACAAGAATTTACGAGTTGGCCCCAAAATTAATTAAAGAAGAAAAGTTGTTGAAAAATAAGAATTTATAGGTCATCCCTAAAGTCAAATAAAGGATTCACCTGGAAAAGTATAAATACACATCAAGAACCTATCATTTGGTCAACCATCCAAGTGTGTGTTTATGGTATGGAGCTAACATAAGTGGGTTTGCACTTGTGCTAGGAGGATTGGCGATCTAAACAAAGAAAATATGGCTTAGGAGAGAAAGGAGGTCAATGAGAGAAAGAAGTGACTATACTAGTTTTCTGAGGTTATCCACATCCTGCAGTGGAGCAAAGTGCGGATTTATGAGGTTATCTATGGATCATAGTGGAGAAAAGAGTGGATTTATGAGGTTATCCACGGGTCACAGTGGAACAAAGAGCGAATGTACACGGGTCACAGTGGAGAAAAGTGAAGCAAATCACTAATATCCGTAGGTTGAAAATGTATGAGTCGTGGATCTGTGAAAAGGTTTTGAAGAAGGATCTCTTATCTTGATGCTAAGGTTGAGAAAGGTATGATTATTAGAGATCTTATGCATTAGGTTTTACTCATGATGAAAGGTATGTTTGTCTACATGTTTTGAAGTATGTCTTGGGTATTTTGGTATATTCCTTGAGTCATATCTTGGAGAGTCTTTGGCATATGGATAGAGACATATGTTGGTGATGTGAGATCTAGTGTACCATATTGTTACATAATGCAAGGTATGTTTTCTATGTGTTTTTATGTTCATATATTGGTGGTTATGGTATATGCTTAAGGAATGATTTTGGCACATGGATTGAAGAGTATCTTGGATATTTGGCACATAGTTGAGGTATATCATGAATGAAATGGCATATGCTTGAGACATGTTTTTGTATATCTTTGATACATGGTTTATGGATGTTACTCTTGGAATATCGTTTCAAGCATATGTTGGTGATGTTGGGCATATGTTTGAGAGACATTCTTGGTGATATTGGCATATTATTTATGTGAGTGGATATGGTTTTGGTGATGATGTTTTAGTATTAGTGACAATTACATTGACAGGTTGAGTCTGGATTTGATGATGGTGATGTATATGTATGAGTGACAATATATTAGTTATAGTGAAAGTGACAAAGACAATGATAGAGACAGTGACAGTGATAGAGATAGTGATAGAGATAGTCGCAGTGATAGGTTGATTAACAGTGACATTGGTAGTGGAAGGTTAATTATCAGTGACAATGGAAGTGGCATGTTTATTATGAGTGACATGTTGAGTCTTCATTTATATTTCAGGGAGGTAGGAAGGGGAAAGAAAAGGGGTTCGTATCCTCTTTCTAGTTGGTGCTCATTAATACAGGGAGTTGTAGGTTCCTTCAGGTTGGATCCTGTAAGCTAGGGGGTTGGAGCCTCCTTCTAGTTAGAGCTAGAGAATTTGGGGAGTTGTAGCTTATCATAGAGATTTTGGGTAATCTCCTCTTTTCACATAGCCAAAAAATGTTGATCAAGATAAAGAAGATGCAAAGATGGAACAAGAAGAAATAATCTCATCATGTTAGATAGATTCAGAAGAAGAAGAAGGTGAATTATATCTTGTAGCAGAACTAATTAGCACCTTAAGTGAGGTAAAACAATAAAGGAATAAAAAAAAGTCCCTCAAGGAAGAATTGATTAAGATGAAGGAGGGTTCTCATAGTCCCAGCTCTAAAGAAGTCCAACAAGTGAATATGAATCTAAAGATTCAAGTAGAAGAAGCCAAAAGGATTGAAGAAACACTTAAAAATTAGTTGGAAGAAAAGAAGTCTTTGGAAATTGAAATAGTATCACAAATAAAAGAAGTAGAGAAGAGAGAAGATATTTTGAAAATTCATCTTAAATAAAGATCTGAGGACTTAAAAAATCTTGAACTACAATTAATTCAACAAGAAAGAAGACTTGAAGAAGAAATCATCTCCTTGAAAAACCAACTTGAAGAAGAAAAGAGAAAGGAATAAGTAATGAAGACCCAGATGATGATGAAAGAAGAAGATTCTGAGAAGCTTGAAGAAGAAGTCGTCACATTAAGGGTTGAAGTTTCCAATCTCATCAATAATGTTGAAGATAAAGAAAGCTCCACGTTGTTAGTAAAGAACGTTGAAGAGAAATGTTATAGGTTGTTGGAAAGGAAGAATGAAGAGAATGCTAAGAGTTATGCATAAGTCATCAGAGTCCCTATCAAGAAGGAATAATGCAATCCCTCAAAGGAGAACATTCCAGAAATGGAGAAGACTCAAGAAGACTATTACAAAATAGATCGATATCCAAGAAGAACTTCTACCTTCATGAATCAAATAAGCTTCAATCATTGCAAAGGAAATAACAAAAGAGAATATTGTGATCATCCAAGGCATGAATTCAGAAGGACTACATCACAAAGAAGATCATTTTCTCCCAGATATCAAAGTTTTTTTCCAAGTTATTGTTTTACTTGTAATAAGTTTGGACATAAGGCTATAGATTTCCAATCATATGGAAAAAATGTTAAAGAAAGAGATGTTTATGTGTCTCCCTACAAGATTGAATGTTACAAATGCTACAACTATGGACACATAGCTCATGATTGTAGAAGAATAATGGATACCTCCATGAAAGAGAACATTGATATCAAGTACAAGAAAATTTTGAGAAGGAAAGAAAAACATGAAGAACATGTGAATGAAAAACTCCCAAAGATCATACTCACAGGATTTACAAAGTTACGAGATCATGATGAATCTAAACGTAAAGAGGAAGATGTCAGAATTCAGAATGATGAACCTATAGTAGAGCAGGCTTATATATTGTTCTAATCCATCCGGCTTGGATACTCCTAGTAAATGTGAATGTTGAAGAGGGGGATTTAAAGCAACATTTACATATTAGATAACTATCTTTCAAGTTTTTTGAAGTCTTTGCATATTTTGAGAAGGAAGATTCAAAGTGGTTTGATCACAAAGTTTCAGAATGTCTCAGAACTCATCCCCATGTAGAATTGTAGATTTTAATTTGAATATAGAGCATATTAGTGGAGATATTTAATTCAGATTGAGAAGCAAGAATATGTGGTGATCAATTGCAACAGAATTCTTCAAAATAGTAATATGACAGATGAAACTTGGAGAGAGATGGATTCATGAGATATTCAACAAGTCCAGAAGACAATACTTAACATGAATCAGAGAAGATAAATGACACTGGATGGAAGCATGAGCTCAAGAGGAATTGCAAAAAGGAAGATGGACTTAAGAGGAGTGTTCAGTGAAGCATATGACTCATAAAAATAAGCATATGGATAGGTGAAACCAACTAGTCACAAGAAGGAAATTTGTGAGAGGCACAATAGGACAAGGGGACAAGAACCATCAAGAGGAGATATACTATCAAGGGAAAATTGTTGAATGATTATTTCATTAATTTCATCTCAATAAATACATGACAAGCCATGAAGAATTGAAGTCAAGTGATGAAGAAAAATTTACATTAACAATTTTAATATTTGTGAGTGGATTACATAACATGAAGTACCAATGGACAAGAATATCTAGAAGAGAGGAGAGGAGAGGAAGCATATAAAAGAAACCCCAAATTGGTCTACACAACATCTTGAAAAGAAGATAGGGGGAGATAAATTGTAGGATAAAGATCAAGAGAGAAAGAAAAAAAGAAGGAAAGAAAGTTCAGAAGCAAGAAGACATGGAGAGAGAAATCGTCAGGGGGGGTTATCCTTTTCAATTGATGTGAAAGGTGGAGAGAAAGAAAAAAAGAAAGAGAGAAAGATCAGAAGCTTGAAGATAGGGGGAGTATTAGTGTTTCTATCAAATCCAAAAGGGGAGATGGTTGGAAAGTTGGTTTTCATTGATGTCAACCCTAGAACAAGTCTAGAATCCCCTAGAAGTAATGGGTGATGTCAACTCTAGAATAATTCTATAATCCTCTAAAAGTAATGGGTGTATTTTAAGAAGTCTCCAAAGTGGTCTCCTTATGGCCTAGCTTTAAGAATTTCCATAATGAGAAGAGGCTTTGAAGAAGTGATATGTATTTAGGAATGGAACGAACTAATTAACAGACTGAATACAATAAAAAAAGAGATATGAAGAATAACATAGATATCCAATGAACAATATCTTCTATTGAATAAATGAAATGGGATGAAACTGTAAAACTGCAGAACTGAAACACTTGCTCGAATGGTGGTAGCTATATCTGAGAAGATATGTGGTTTCTATGCACATATGTCTGAGAAACATGATTAAAATGAGGCTCAAGAGGCATTTTTTATATTACTCCTGAATTTTGAAACCCTAGACATCCAAAAACCTAACCCTAGGAGGTGAAACACCAAAATTCATGTGGGCCCCTATGGATAAGTTGGTACCTCAACTTCTCGGGGTTGTAACTTTTGCATACGACCTCCATTTTAGGCGCGTGATAGCCCATTGGAAAGGTATTTCATAGAGCTACACATTACACCATCAAAGTCTATCTCTGTCTATAGTTTGATTGTGGCAAGACAAAAAACAACACTGTTTATGGCTCCAAAACAGCCTTGGAAGTACAACAAGATGTGATGACATGAAAACATACAAAATAAGCCAGCTATATCAGGTGACAGGCCACCAATTTCCACCTGGAATATGCGTATGAATTCAGAAAACCCTAGAAGTGTAGAACCCACAGTTACAAATAAGTACAGAAGAATGTGTTGAACTAAAAACATACAAGAGGAGCTAGTTGGAATAGGTGGGTGACCACCAATATCCACCTGGATCAATCCTCCCCCCTTAGGAAGAAATGGTCTACATTGTGTTGAGTTCCCCCTTCAGGTGAGGAAACTTCTACTATATTTGGCCCCTCGTGAGCCACTTGCCTTGGTGTAGGAGTTTCCTTGCCTTAACAACCCGATAAAGATGGATCCTCTGTTGGCGAGTGCCCTTGACATGTGTGTCCACTATATGATCAATGGATTCTTTTTCAATGTAGTCATGGTTGAGCTCTATTGGTGTCATCCATTCTATGATATTTGAGGTGTCCAATAATGGTGGAAAATATGGTTGAAGGAGGTCCACATTGAACACAGGGTGCAGACCAAGGAAGGGTGGAGTGTTGAGCTCAAAATCATTTCTACCCACAAACTTGGTGATAGTGTATGGCCCATAAATAAGTGGGTGGAGCTTTAGATGGGGCCCTTTGAGACACTCCTTATACAAATGTAACCAAAATTTGTCGCCAACCTGAAACTGGTGTGGTACCCTGTGTTGATCATGGCACTGCTTGTACTTAGCATTGGATTTCTACAAAATCTCCTAGATTTGTTTGCAGATGTGTTGAATCCACTCAATGAATCTGGTGACTTTTTCGATCTCAGACTAAAAATGGGAAGAGTCTGAATGTGTGGTGGAAAAAGGTAGTGAAACATCAATGGGACCCAAGGATTGGAATCCTAGTCCCACCTGAAATGGGCTATGGCTGACGGAGCTATGGAGAGCCATGTTGTAACTGTGTTGAACATAAAGGAGACTCTCATCCCATGTACGTGGATTCTTATAGTTGTGCATGTGAGGGATTTTCACAATCATATGATTAACCACCTCTGTTTGGACATCTATTTGGGGGTGGAAAGAAATGGATTTAGTTTGCTTGGTCTCCAACAATGACCTGAGACTCAACCAAAATGTGTTGAGGAACCTGTTGTCTCGGTTGGAGATGATGGTTTGTGGTATCCCAAAATGGATCCAGACTCATTCGAAGAAGATCTTAGCAATATTTGTCGATGTGATATTCTTCTTGCAGGCGATGAGGATGGCCATCCTCGAAAACCGATCAATGACCACAAATACGCAGTCATTGTCATGCTTGGTGGACAGAAGGCCAGACATGTAATCCATGGAGAGGGATTCCCAAGGCTTCTCAAGAGTAGTAAGAGGGATTTATAAGCCTTGCTTCTTGATGGTTTTTTTGGAAATGGCACAAGAAGTGAAAGATCTGATATACTTGTTGATGTCTTGTCAAAGTTTTGGCCAATAAAAATGTTTTTGAAGAATGACCATAGTTTTCTCTATGCCAAAATGTCCTGCCACCCGATAGTAGTGGGATTCTCATATCATCTTTTCACGCTCACTTGTAGGAACACAAAGATGTCCCAAATGGAATAATTTTTTATCCTAAATATGAAAATCGATGACAGTCGCACCTGTGCCCAAGAGCTGATAGGTGGTGGCGAAGTACGGATATTGCTGATAAAGTTGGGGCCACTCAAATGCTTCATGTCCACAGGAATGGAGCACAGTGGTGAGTGCAGCCACGGGATTTTGAATGAGGCAGTCAACGACTTGATTTTAGATCCATGTCTTATACTTGATTTTGAGATGGAACTCCTGCAGGAAGGTGGACCACTTTTGATGGTGGTCATTCTACAATTTCACCTATGTTTATATGAAATGAAGAGGCTTTTGATTAGTGTGGATGATCATCTCCTTTCCCATAATGTAATGTTTCCTTTGACGAAAAGATTATACAATGGAATACATTTCCTTGTAATAGTTGGGGTATTTCTAGACATTATATGAGAGTGTCTCACTATGTTATGCCATCGGATGACCGTGTTAAGTGAGAACTATGCCTACAACATAGTCAGATTCATAAGTCTCAATATCGAACGATTGTTGTAGATCAGGCAAGGAGAGTACTGGAGATGAGAATAAGCGATGCTTCATATCATGAAATTCTTGCTTTTGTTCCTTCCTCCACACAAAAGTTTCCCTTCCACCGCCCTTGGTCACCTAGCTGAGGGCCCATGCACTATGGGAGAATCCCATCATGAACCGTCGGTAGAATTTAGCCAATCCCAGGAAGCTCTGAATATCAGATTCTATGGTTGGGGTTGGCCAGTCATGGATGACTTGGATCTTAGTTGGATCAACATGTACCCCATGCTCATCAACAATGTAGCCCAAGTATTGGGCCTTGTTCATGCCAAAAGAGCGTTTTTCCAAGTTGGCATATAACTTGTGCTATAACAGAGTGCTCAAAACTTGATGAATATGTCGCATGTGCTCCTCCCAATTTCTACTAAAGACGAGGATGTCATCCAAATATACCACCACAAAAGAGTTGGTGAAGGGTCTCAATACATAATCCATAAACCTCATGAAAGTGATTGGTGCATTTGTTAATCCAAAGGGCATGAACAACCATTCAAAGAGAAATTCTTTAGATTTTAAGGTTGTCTTCCAGACTTTAGTTGGTTCGATGGGAACCTAGTGGTAGCCAAACTTTAGTTCAATCTTGATAAATAAATTCCCCCCCTAGAGTTGGTCAAGAATGTCATCAATCCTGGGAATTGGGTACCAGTTCCTAACTGTGATTTTGTTTAAGGCTCTATAATTAATGAAGAGTCTTCAAGTCCCATCCTTCTTCTGCACAAGTACAATCAGGCTTCCGCAAGGGGAGGAGTTGGGTATGGTGTGCCCCTTTTGAAGAAGATCTTGGATCTAACACCTTGTTTTGTCATTTTCCATCAACAAGTGAATATAGACTGGTCCATTAGGTAGAGGTGCACCGGGGCCCAGATCAATTGGATGCTTGACTTGGTAGTGTGTCAATACCCTGGTGGGTGAGGAGAAGATGTATCTGTATTCTTCCACGATCTCATCCACTTGATTTTGTTGCAAAGAGAGGCTATGTGTAGAGGCCATGGATGTGGCGACAACCTTCTACTTAATATGAGCACAGATCACAAAGAAGACGAACTTCCCAGACTGTGAAATGACCTTACTGCTTAATAGAGATTAAAGAAATAGCGGTAGGCAGTGTTACCTCTAGTATCTTGTACAATTGTCTACCCAAAGTAATAATAACAATGTGGGGTCTATATTCATACACAACATGATGCTTCCACAAACATGGTTGTCCTAAAAGAGAATCAAAAACTTCAATGGGATGAATATCACACAATACCTCATCTTTAAAAGGCTTTATGTTGTAGGGTGGATGACAATGTTCACTGACACAAAGGTCTCTTCCTTGGTGAAGCCAGCCGATGGTGTAGGGTTGCGAGCACGGTGTCATTGGAAGGTCTAGCCACTTGAGGAACTATAGTGAAATCAAGTTCTTCTAACTTCCTCTATCGACAATGAAATGAAGTAGAGACCCCTTTACCCACATCTGGGAGTGAAAGAGGCATTCCCCTTCCTCTGGTTCTTCTGGTTTGCTTGGCCAAAATTTGGTGGTAGCAATAGTGGCACTTGGTTCAACATTGATAATCCGATTCCCTCCTTTGGGATTTGATTCAGAATAAAAATCAACCTCTGACTCGGAAGCCTTCAGCTTGACCACAAGTGACTACTTGGAGTGATATTCTTCAGTGTTGTGCCAAGGGATTTTATGGTACTCACACCATTTTCTCATGTTCTTCTTCATCTTATCATTTCCTTTCTTGTGTTGCATCTTGGACTAGTTGTATTAAGAGTGGCCATCTCATCTCGGTCCCTTGATGTGTGGGTTGGGTCCACATTTTCCCTGATTTGGATGTGAGGAGTTTGAATATCCAAAATCTCATATCTTCTACTTAAATTTTTTCTCGATGTTGACAACGTATCTATAAGTTGTGCCAAAAGAGGCGATGTCTAGAAAATCCATTTCTTTTTTAATGTATCTGTGCAAACAACTGGGGTATTTGAGCACCAGATGATGCTAAGAGTCTTTGATACCCAATTTGGTGCACATGCTATGGAAATTATTGGTGAAATCTAGTATTGTATGGTCTCTTTCTTGACGCAAGGTGGTCCATCTAGTGTACTAGTGCTTGTAGCTTCCAACAGGGTAGTATTGTTCTTTAATGGCATCCCAGAAGGAATACCATGTAGTGGCCACCACAAATATTGCAGATTCCTCTATGGCCTTTGCTTAGAGTAAGTATCCCACTAGTCCTTAACATGGGGGATGACCTTGAGGAGTGAAAAAGTAATATTTTCCCTATTAGAAAAATTGTGGACTGAAAAATACCCTTCGAGCAGATTCAACCATTTATCTACAACATCCACATCTATCAGTCCTTCAAATAATGGAATAGAAAATTTTACCTATACCTTAAAGGGGGTTGCATGGCCACTTGATGAAGATGCTTCTCCTATGGGTAGTCATCGAAGGTTCTGCACAAAGTTGTCCATATTTTTGTTCATTTTTTGCCTGAGGGCTTCCTCGAGCAACATTTTAATAGGATCTCCTACTCCATCATATTTATTTTCATCCCCCATGGGTTTTTTTCGGGCTCGACGTGGTCGATCTTGAAATGACTCGATTGGTTCGAGTCCCAACTTCCTATACGCATATCTTTTTGGGGACATGCACGAAGAAAAAAAAATGAAGAGAAGACTGCTCTGATACCACTGATATGGATTTAGGAGTGGAACAAACTGATTAATAGTATGAATACAATAAACACACAGATATGAAAAATAACACATATATCCAATGAACAATATCTTCTATTGAATAAATGACATAGGATGAAACTGTAAAACTACAGGACTGAAACACTTGCTTGAATGGTGGTAGTTATCTATGAGAAGAGATGTGGCTGCTACGCACATCCATCTGAGAAACATGATTACGATGAGGCTCCATAGGCATTTTTGATATTACTCATGAATGAGAAAACTCTAGACATCCAAAAACCTAACCCTAGGAGTTGAAACACCAAAAGTCATGTGGGCCACTATGGGTAAGTTGGTACCTCAACTTCTCGGGGTCGTAACTTTTTCATACGACCTCTGTTTTAGGCGTTTGAAAGCCCATTGGAAAGGTCTTTTAGAGAAATACACATTACACCATCAAAATCTGACTCCATTTATAGTTTGACTATGGCAAGCCAAAAAAACACTATTTAGGGCTCCAAAACAGCTTTGGAAGTACAACAAGATGTGCTGACATGAAAACATACAAAGTAATCCAGTTGGATTAGGTGAGAGGCCACCAATGTGCACCTGGAATATGTCTAGGTATTCAAACAACCCCAAAAGTGTAGAACCCACAATTACAAAGAAGTACAGAAGAATGTGTTGAACTAAAAACAAACAAGAGGAGCTAGTTGGAATAGGTGGTTGGACACCAATATCCACTTGGGTCAAGAAGTCTACAAGAAGCCCTGGAGGTGTGTTCATGAAGATCGAAGGTGTTTGAGTAAAAATAGGATGAAGTTATGCAAATACATGCAAAATTCTCATAGATGGATAGTACTCGTCATGTCATTTCCAATGATAGGTGGTATGTCATGTGGTTCCTCATGATTGAGAGGT
This sequence comes from Picea sitchensis, assembly GCA_010110895.2. NCBI lineage: Eukaryota > Viridiplantae > Streptophyta > Pinopsida > Pinales > Pinaceae > Picea > Picea sitchensis. The sequence goes on from SNQJ01S0033285.1 coordinate 139,523, forward strand.
CATGCTCTCTTAAATATGAAACCCCAAATTAAAGTGAAGAAGCCCTAGATATAAGGATGAGAAGTTACAAGTCAACCCCAAAATTAATTAAAGAAAAAAAGTTGTTGCAAAATAAGAAGTTACAGTTCGGCTCTAAAGTCAAATAAAGAAGTCACTTGGAAAAATATAAATACATATCAAGAACCTCTCATTTGTTCAACCATACAAGTGTGTGTTTATGGTATGGATCTAGAATAAGTGTATTTTCACTTGTTCTAGGAGGATTGACGATCTCAACAAAGCAAATCTAGCTTAGGAGAAAGGAGGTCGAGGAGAGAAAAAGGTGATGTACTAGTTTTATGAGGTTATCCACGAGTTGCAATGGAGTAAGGTCTAGATTTATGAGGTTATTTGAGGGTCATGGTGGATAAAAGAGAGGATGTATGTGGCTCACAGTGGAGGAAATAATGGATTTTTAAGGTTATATGTGGGTCATGGTGGAGAAAATATCGGATGTACACGGGTCACATTGGAGCAAAGAGTGGATGTACATGAGTCACAGTGGAGAAAAGTGTGGATATCCACGGGTTAACAGTGTATGAGTCACGGATCTATCAAAATATTTTGAAGAAGGAGCCCTTGTCTTGATGCTAATGTTGAGAAAGGTATGATGATCAGAGATCTGATGAATTAGGGTTTCCTTGTGATGAAATGTATGTTTGTCTACATGTTTTGAAGTATGTATTGGATATTTTGGTATATTCCTTGAGGCATATCTTGGAGAGTCTTTGTCATATGGCTAGAGACATATGTTGTTGATCTGAGATATTATGTACCATCTTGTTACAAAAACTAAGGTATTTTTTCTATGTATATTTATGTTTGGATCTTTGTGGTTATGGTATATTCTTAAGGCATCCTTTTGGCAATTGATTTGAACAGTATATTGGATATTTGGAAAATGGTTTGAGGTGTGTTTTAGGATATTATTTGAGGCATGTCTTTTGGTACATAATTGAGGCATATCATGAATAACATGACATACGATTGAGACACATCTTGGTATAACTTTGGTACATGGTTTATGGATGTTACTCTTGGCATATGTTGGTGATTTTGGGAATATGTTTGAGAGATGTTCTTGGTGGTCTTGGCATATGATTTATGTAAGTGTATTTGTTTTTTGTGATGATGATGATTAAATATTAGTGACAGGAAAAGTTTGGATTTGATGATGATGATGTATTTGCATCACTAACAGTATATTAGTTACAGTGATAGTGACAGGGACAATGATAGATACATAGACAGTGATAGAGACAGTAGCAATGACAGATTGATTATCAATGGAAATGGAATTGATAGGTTGATTATCAGTGACAATTTCAGTGGCAAGTTGAGTCTCCATTTATATTTAAGGGAGGTAGGAAGGGGAAGGGAAAGGGGGTTGTAGCCTCCTTCCAATTGGTACTAGAGAATATAGGGAGTCATATCCTCCTTCAGGTTGGAGCCTGTAAAATGGGGGGTTGGAGCCTCCTTCCATTTGGAGATGGAGAATTTGGGGATTTGTAGCTTCCTTCATATTGGAGCCTATAAAAAGGTGGTTAGTAATTCCTTCCAATTGGTGCTAGAAAATTTTAGAAGTTGGTGCTTCCTATGAATGTAATCTTCTAATATATAAGAAAGAATTTTATGGTTTTATCCCATTTGGGTTTCCATGTAAAAATATCTTGTGCATTGTGTATCATGTAATGAATTTTTGAATGGTACTATTTATGGTTATATGTTCATGAAATGCTAAATTAAATCATAAGTGAATGGAATTGTTGATAATTTAATGTTTACATATTTTGGTT
>SNQJ01S0033286.1:11055-37067 GCA_010110895.2 Picea sitchensis
TCATTGGGTAAATGTTTGAAGGATTTGTTAGACGTGTATGAACTTAATGTCAGTTCATTCACCATATTGGGTGTTTTTACCTCTTAGACACTCTCGAAAGAAAAAACCCAACCTTTAGTGCGAGGGAAAGCCTAAGGAAACTACTAAGTGGGTCACTAGCTGACACCTATATGACTTACTCCTCCTTTGGGCTTGGAATGACTATTAGGTCTTGATATTGATATTGTATTTTTTTTTAATACCTACACAAAGGTGGCAATTGTGACGTCTTTCACTCTCTTCCCGTCGCTATTGCCACATCCAAGATGTCTCTCTTTCCACCTCCAATATTGTTTCTCCCATAGCAACCACGTCGGATCTAGTAACTCCAAGCCGTCATTGTTTCCACCTGATGGAAATCATTCTTGCAATGTCCTAGAGTGTCACACCCATAGCAACCACATCGGAGCTAATACCTCATCCCATCGGTCTTGCCACCTTCAGAACGTCTCTCTTGCCACCTCTGAAGCGTCTCTCTTGCCACCTTTAAAATGTCTCTCTTGCCACCTTAAGAATGTCTCTTTTGCCACCTTTGAAACATCTGTCTTGCCACGTCTGAAACGTCTCACTTGCCATGTTTGAAACATTGGTCTTGCCACGTTTGAAACGTCCTGTTTTCCACGTTTGACACGTCGGTATTGCCACATTTGAAACATCCCTAGACGTCGGTCTTACAACATCAATATGGGGCTAGACAATCCAATTTATGATGACATGTGGCGTCATATAATGTCTCAATACGGACGAAAAATAGGTCGTCGGAAAAATGACGTCGTGTGAAATGACGTTTGAGGGGGTCTGAGGTTTGTCGGGCTTCCGACAATAGAAAGTGGAAATTGCGTCGAATGCGCCGTCGGAATTTGACCCAAATGCACTAGTGTATGATCAACAAAGACTGATGAAAAAGATGATGACCCAAAGTTGTAAAACTTGTACAACCTGGTAATATCATCAACAATTCAAGTTGCAAGAACATGGTTAGGATCTTTTTGATCCTTGATTACAACTTGGTGAGGTGAAAACTCTATGGTTTTACCTTCACCCAAATGAGTGATTTGATATATTGATAGAAGGTTACAATAAAGACTTGGAACACATAACACATCATTGAAATGACCATTATCTACTTGAATTGTACCAGATCCTACAACACTAAGATATCTATCATTGCTAACAAATAGTTTCTTGGTGTTACATCATTTAGATCATAAAATATGTCTTTATCCTTATCCATATGATAAGATGCTCCAAAATCAATAGGCCACTCATCAAGAAAATAAATAGAATTTGTATTGAAGGAGAAACCAAAAGCAAAAAGTGCATGTCCGTGAGAAGAAGAAGAAGAAGAAGAATCAATACTGATGTTGTGCTTCTTCATCGCTTCTTCTAAAGATGCTATCTTCTAGAAAAATTTGGACTCATCGTGACCATCTTTATCACAAAAGTTTCCATGTCTGTCAATCTTCTTATTTTTATATTTTTCTCCTTTGTCACCATTAGGAGATGAGGTTGTCTGAGCAGGTTTGGGACCCTTATTTTTCTTGTTGTTGTAGCGAGGATGTTTCTTCTTGGGATACATGGGTTTATCTTTCTGCTGGGCATCTAAGGATTTGTTGGAGGTACTTGTAGTGTCGGTCACTCCAAGTTGTACAAGATTATCTTCCTCTCTAATCAAAGAAACACAAAATGACTCAAGAGTGGGTTTTTGATAAGATCTCCCTAGATCCTCTCTCATGGCATAAAAGCTAGATAAAAACACAGAATATGAACTACCCATCTTAGAAAGAATAAGATGGATGCAACGCTCTAACTCTTCCTCCATTTTTATCTCACATTCTTCACATAAAATTACAAGTGTTTTAAACTTAGATAGATAATCTCCAAGGCAAGAAAAATCATTTGGAATTAAGATTAGTACTTGATTTTCTAACTTTTGTGCTTGAATAATATTGAGTTTACCAAACACATATTCAATCTTTTCCCAAGATTCATCAGGGTCATTAATTTATTTAAGGTGGAACCTTAAATCAGGAGAGATGGACATTATGATTAGTCCATGTGCTTCCTCGGTCCTATTAGCCCATTTTTCTTTCTTATCAGCATCAGTGAGTCCTTGGGAAAAGTTTCTTTATGAAGTGACCCACTTTTATAAAGAGAAGTGGGGATCACTTTTACAATGAAGTTACTTTATAAAACAAAAGTTGCATGTAAAATAAATAACTCTAAAATAAAATATTAAAGCTACTCATAGTGATTCACTTTTATACTTGAAGTGAAATACACTTTACAATTTGAGCATGAACTTTTTCAAAAAAAGTAACAAAAAGAGAGACTTGAACTCAAGACCTCTTACTTAATAAGGAAAATTTTAGCCAAATGGTTTAGAAAAACATATTGTATTGTTTATAAATAGGATTTTTGTTGTTTTTGTTGTTGAAGAGGGCCTTGGAGAGCATGCTAAAAAAACTCTTTTCACACAAGAAAAAATATTCACTTCTCGATGACAACAAGGGTCAGATCTCGATTTGCTTACCTGGAAGATGCACCTTTTCCTATCTGTTTTTTGTTTTCCAAGATTTCATGAGGCATGGGGAAAATATAATATGTAGATCTAAAAGACTAGCAACCCAGAAACAAATAATACAAAACCGAAATAAAACCAAAATAATACTCTGCAAAAATTTTAAAAATGCATATTCAGGCTTTATACATCCGGATATGACTGAAATGGTCGTATCTTAGGCAAATAGAAACCTTTTGGAGTGAAACGAAAGGTGTTCCTAACAATATTATCAGCCCCAAAAATTATGAAAATGACAGAAAACGGAGATGAGACAACTCAACTTCACGTTCTCGATCTACAACAGGAGAGGGTCTTCAAACATGCACTGATACCATGTTCGACAAAACATGTATTCCAATAGAGGATGAACACCTTCAGTAACCACTCACACAAATAGATCCAATATCAACACACCGATGTTTTGACGTGGTAAAGCCCCTATGGGGAAACATGCACGACCCCAACCAACATGGCCACTTGGAGCAGTTTATTATTGCAAAAGAAAAAGATTACAAAGAGATTTTACAAGAGAGCTTCTCATAATCGATCATCGACAAATGACCCTCCATGATCTTTAAATAGAGTTCATGGAGCAATCAGTTGTTAAGCCACAGATCAATGGTCATTAATATCGAGGAAAATATGAACCATCAGATCAATCTATGTCGAGAACATATTGTGACTCTCGAATTTCCTAACTACAAATGAATATTAATGCATACTAAAGAAACACACTTTTACCTAACGACACAATATACCAAGTAGATCTGAACTAACTCCTAAGTGTCTAAATATCCTAACATAAATATGGTGTAACTCGAGAGAAAGAGCACCCTCTACAAAGGAGCTCAAAGAAATGGATTTAACGACACCATAAGCCATGAAGTAAGCCTTTAAACCATATCACTTTCACACTTGCTCTTGATGGGTTTTTATTTTCCCTTCTCACTCTCAAGAGCTATCCCTCTTTCTGGGTTAATTTATTTCCTATGTAGGTGGCACATCTAATAAGGTTGGATGAAGGCCCTCTCATACTTAAACTTGTCAACTCACCTGGGGTCCAAGGTTGGTGTGATGCTTGGAATCAATATTGATTTGAATTATCTTACATGGATTATGTCTTAAGTTACCTATTACTTTTCATGCTTTAAGGACTAATGTTTCTTTTGATTTTTGGATAACCTTGTTTTATGCCTTGATTTCTATGGATGGCCCTGACATGGTTCTTGAGGGACATCCTGGGGCTTGTACCCATGATGTTGTGCCTTTATTTTTAGGACCATGACACTTGTGATGGAGAGAATTGGGTCATATAGTGACTCACCATGTTCAAAAACTGGCTCTTGCATACACAAAACCCTAAATGATGGACAAATGGGCTTGGTATCAATAGATTCACTCATGATGGCACATATATGAGTTGCAAGCCCCAAAGGATAGGTAGAGTACCCCAGGGCCTATTGTACCACAATATTGAGGAATATGTAGTAGTGGTGGCTCATAAATAATTCATGGATGAGATGCACCCCTCCTCTCCTCTAACACAATGCCTTCAGGCCTTTGATGTCACCCTCTTTACGTTGATGTCACCTTCTAGGGTTGGACGTTCTTAGCGTTTGATGGATGGATGGGTACCAAATATGATCTAGCATTACCTTGGGTGAGGAGACACCTCACTTGATGTTGCTTCATCTTAGAGGATTCCATGTAGCCTTTGGATGCCCTACCTTAGACTTTGGAGGATTGATGTCACCCTACTTGGCCTTGCATCTCACACATGTGGGCTATATTTATGTATTTTACGTTTATTGCACATTTTAAAGGTTAAATGAGGGGTCGACCTCACTTCTAATTTGGTGTTGACATTTTTATGTGGATAATTGTGTTAGTGTAGCCTCATATAAAAATGATAACCCCTAATTTTTATTTTATGATCATGATTCACTCACCTTTGTGGGTAACACATCAAAATTTTCTTCCTATAAGGGTTAATAGCTCTCTCTCTGTCTCTCTCATGCACTTGGATTGGAATGGTCTCTTATGGATGGATTTTCTCATTTTGGTTGGATATGTCTGCAATTAGGGTTACATTCTCTAGGTTTCTTGGATGAAGTGTATTTCTACAATTTATTTTCATGCTATTAATGTTTATGGTGAAATTGTTATTTATTATAGGGAATCTTGTTTGATGTAATCCTAAGAGAGGAACATAAGTTCTTCTTCCTCTCACAAGGCGATATTTGTCTAAAATGTGTAAGGTACCAAATATAATATAAGAAGAAGAAGCAAAAATATTGCAGCAAATACGAGCGAAACAACATAATATAGATAATCACAACACCAAAAATGATACCTTTATTGAGAGAAAGCCAAGTTCACTTGACTTTTTGAGGGGTAAACCTCCAGTAGAGCAGACTTCTATTACAATGATTTCTCAAGAAAAGAATTTCTCATACCTTCTACTCATATTTATACTTAATTATATCTTCTAAAGAACATTCTAGAGGAAGATATTTCTAGAATTGAAAGCTTATATTAAGTCTTCTTAAATTAGACTTCTTGACATTATCAAATAGGCCTTATTAACTAATTTCAACCTTTATTACATGAGAAATATATTATTTTACCTAGGTGAGGGGTTACGAATGTTAGGTCCATAACATGTCCTACCCCTTGAAGAACATCATTGTCCTCAAGGCTTGATATGAGGAAATTGTTGCAGAATGGTACTTGGCTCCAAGGTGGCATCTTCTGGAGTCATATGCTTCCACTAAATTAACACTTCATTGATAGTGTGCTGACAGAGATGACGCTTCTGCTGGTCCAAGATTGCTTGTGACTGTAACCAAATGGATGTTGATGCATGTAGTATTGGATAGGTATTTTCGTATAGGCTTGGTGTCTAGCATGTGAAATTCATCCAAAGACTTCTACTCTCGAACTTACATTAATTAAAGGAATTATTAAAGTAAATTGATATTATTAATTAATTACTTAATTGATTGACTTATTTAAGGAAAATGCTAAAAGTAGTTAGCATGCAATCTTAACATTAATCTAAGGTAAAGTGAGAAGTAATATCAATCGTCAATCACTTAGGAGATTATAAATAGATTATAACTCAATATTTTAAAAGAAAGGATATGGTGAAGGAGGAAGACACTTGATACATGTGTTAAGAGATTTGACATAGAGAGGGTTATATAATGAAGGACTATGATTCAATAAGATCTCGAATAGGTGGAGAAACACTTCTATCTAGATATCAAATCATAGAGAAGAGATAACAGAGGTTGTTGCAAGTGGGTTTTAATCAAGTGAATCTACAGGGAAGAGTTACATTGTATCTATATTTACATATAGGATTTTTGCACGTGCACACGGGGGCTAGTGGAGATAGGCACATATACGCGGGTGCGCTTAAGAGAATGCACATACATATTTAAAGGCATGCATATTTGTGTAGTACAACTAATCATACTTTGCTAGGTTTCTCTACAGTTGTCTTTCTCTCAGTGGTCAATTATTCTTGTTACAGGAGCCCTGATTTTAGCATAATAAAATCATTCTCAACAATCGTTTTCCCTCCAAGATTTTTTGAGGTTTATCTACCTGAAAATATTGGGGTTTATGTGTGCATGATTTGGTTTCTAGTTTTTTCTTCCACTAGATTTATTGAGTTGAATATTTCATGAGTGTATTTTGTTTTGTTAGTTGTTAATTTGATTTGCAGTAATGAAATCACTAGATAACAAGATACCTAGGTTTTGGAGTAAGAGTATTACAACATGGTATTAGTCTGCATGCTCTGAATGGAAGCTAGATCTTAGATCCAAAGTGTGGCTACCACTAGGTTCCCATCGAACTGATTGATTTATGGAAGACAAATTTCAAATCTAAAGAAGGTGTCTTCGAATGGTTGGTCATGTTATTTGGCTTAACAAATGAACTAGCCACTTTGATGAGATTGATGGATGATGTATTGAGACCCTTCACCAACTCTTTTGTGGTGGTATATATGGATGACATCCTCATCTTCAATAGAACTTGGGAGGAGCACATGTAGCATATTCAATAGGTTTTGTGCACTCTCCGACAGCGCAAGCTATATGCCAACTTGGAAAAATACTCCTTTGGCATGAAAATGATCCAATACTTGGGATACATTGTTAATGAGCATGGGTTACATGTGGATCCATATAATATCTAAGTCATCCATGATTGGCCAGCCCCGAGCACACTAACCGAGCTTAGGAGATTCTTGGGACTTGTCAACATATATTGATGGTTCATGTTGGGATTATCCCATATTGCATGGGCCCTCATCCTAGTGACCAAGGGCAGTGGAAGGGAAAATTTTGCATGAGGCAACGAACAACAACAAGATTTGATGATCTCGCTTGTGCTCATCTTCAGTAATCTCCTTACCTGATATGAAAAAACCATTCTTGATTGAGACTGATGCATTTGACTATGTTGTAGTGTAGTTATCACTCAACACGGTCATCTAGTAGCATAACATAGTGAGAAACTCTCATATACATTCCAGAAATACCCCACCTATGACAAGGAAATGTATTCCATTGTGAAATCCTACCATCAATAGAAACATTACATTCTTGGAAAGGATAAAATCATCCACATTGATCACAAGCGTCTGCATTTCATATAGACACAACGGAAGTTGCAGAATGACCACCATCAAAAGTGGTCCACATACTTGTAGCAATTCCATCTCAACATCAAGTATAAGACATGAAGCATAAATCATTTCACTGACTTCCTTATTCAACCTCCCATGGATTCACTCACCACTGTGCTCCATTCTTGTGGGCGTGAGGCATCTAAGTGGCCCCAACTTTATCAGCAAGATCCTGACTTCACCACCACCTATCAGCTCTTGGATACAAGTGAAAATGTCACTAATTTTCACATTTAGGATGGACTGTTATGCCATCTAGTGCATCTGTGTGTTCCTTTAAGCGAGTGTGAAAATTTTATTTGGGAAGATCACTACATTCAGATGGCAGGACATTTTTTCCTCAAGAAAATTGTGGTCATTCTACATAAATATTTTTATTGGCCAAAACTTTGACAGGACATTAGCAAGTATATCAGATCTTGCACTACTTGTTCCATTTCCAATCCAACCATCAATAAGAAAGGCTTATACACCCCTCTTCATACTCCTGAGAGGCCTTGGGAATCCATATTGATGGATTACATGTCTGGACTTCCATCCACCAAGAAAGGAAATGATTGTGTATTTGTGGTGGTTGAACGGTTTTTGAAGATAGCCATTCTCATAGCCTTCAAGAAGAGCATTACAGTAGTAGATACTTCCAATCTCTTCTTCGAATGAGTGTGGGTCCATTTTGGGATACTATAGGCCATCATCTCTGATCAGGACAACAAGTTCCTTAGCACATTTTGGTCAAGTCTCTGGCCACTATTGGACACCAAGATCATTAAATTGACTTCGTTCAACCCTAAAATAAATGGCCAAGCAAAGGTAGTCAATTAGATGATTGTGCACATCCTGCGAATGTATAAATATAAGAATCCATGTACATGGGATGAGAGTCTTCCCTATGTTCAACAAAACCACAATAGGGATCTCCATAGCCCCATCGACCATACACCCTTTCATGTGGGACTGGGACTCCAACCCTTGGGTCCAATTGATGTTGCACTACCTCTTGCAACCACATAGAAATATTATTCCCATGTTCAGTTTGAAGACGAAAAATCCATCATATTCATTGAGTGGGTTCAACACATCCACAAAAATCCTATGCTAAGTACAAATAGCGCCATGATCAACACCAGGTACCACACAAGTTTTAGGTGGGACACAAGGTATGGTTACATTTTCATAAAGAACGCCTTATAGGGCCCCATCAGAAGATCTGTCCACTTTTCTATGGGCCTTATAATATCATCAAGGTTGTGGGTGACAATGATTTTGAGATCAACACTCTCCCCTTCCTTGGCTTTCACCTAGTGTTCAATGTGGACCCCCTCCATCCATATTTTCGACCATTATTGGACACGTCAGAGATCACAGAAAAGTTGACACCAATAGAGATCAACTCTGAATGCATGGAACATGCATCCACTGATCAGATAGTGGACACACAGGTCTACACCTAGAAGCCACATCTCTTCTTGGAGATATCCACCACCATTCGAGCAAGTTGTTTTCAATTCTGTATTTTTACAGTTTCGACCTATTTCATTTATTCAATAGAAGTTAATGTTCATTGGATATTTGTTGTTGTTATCTGTATCTTTGTGTTATTTTATTCAGTATGTTGTTCATTTGTTTCGCTCATAAATCCAGATCATTTCCCTAGTCTCGTGTTGTCATTGCCCAGGGAAAAGGGGTAGAACTAGGGGGCCCTCCCAAGGGTATCGTTCCCTTCCCCACCATACTTAACACTTTCCATCCTTGATCCTCTCATAGTGTACTACACTTCAACTATGGGTTGTTTTCCATTATCTCATGAGAAGAGGGGATAAAGGCCCAAAGTTTGTTTCGTAGCTATTGTTCTAGTATTCCAGATATAAAATAGTATGCAGAACATAAATATTTTAGCTAAAAATGGAAGAACAACAGTGATATAACCAAAACAATACTAGAATAATACTAGAATAACATGAGAACGAGAAACTTTGATTAATGATAGAAATGTTCACTTGCCTCTTCGAGCGAGCAACCTCCAACAGAGAAGATATCTATCACAATAATATCCAAGACAAAACTTCTCATACCCTCCACTCTTATTTATAATAAATCTATCTATCCAAAATAACAATCTAGAAGAATATCTTTCTAGAAGCATAATCTTCTATTAGTTCTTCTTACATTTGAATTATTCCTCCTTATTGCTAGGCCTTATTAATATTGACCTTTATTACATGGAAATATATTATTCTACCCACTTGAGGGGTTAGGTAGGTTGGTCCCTAACACTCCCTCCCCCTTAAAATCATCCTTGTCATCAAGGCTTGAGATGAGGAAATTGCTACAGAATGTTAGTTGGCTCTCAGGTGAAATCTCTTGGAGTTGTATCTTTCCACTGTGTTAACACTTCCTTGATGGTGCACCGATGAAGACAATGCTCACGCAGGTCCAAATTTGCTTGTGGTTGCAACCATATGGATCCTTCTTCATCCAACTCGAGAAGGTTGGTTTGAGTTTGGCACTTAGTTCCAATCACCTTATTTAAGAAGGAGACACGAAAAACATGATGGATATTAGAATAACTACACAAAGATAACTGATAGGCCACATATTCCACATGCTTGAGAACTGTATAAGGACCATAAAATTGGTGTGCTAGTTTCTGACAATGTTCGTCCTTGAGCGAAGTTTGTTTATAAGTTTTTGGTTGAACAAATACCTGGTCTCCTTCAACAAATTGATGTTCTAAGTGACCTTGATTGGCTTGTTCCTTCATGCAATTCTGAGCCATGAATTTTTTTTCTTTGAGAGTATGAAGAAGAGCTTCTTGAACTGTAAGCGTTTGGTCAACCACTTGAACCTTTGAGACACCTGGCATGTAGGAGAGAAAGGAAGGTGGCTTTTGTCCATATACTATTTCAAAATGATTCATGTGAGTATTTGTATGGTAAGAAGTGTTGTACCACCAAATAGCAGGTGGAATTGGAAGTGCTTGGAGTGTTCTAGGGGCTTTGATTGTTTCTCCCTTGTTACCTTGACAAACATCACATTCTTCCACAAAACTGTGAACATCCTGTGATTATATTGTGCTTGGCCCAATGATCAACAACTACCTAGAGTGTATGAGGTGTTTCAATTTTGGGGATACAACTACATGATATGACCTTCCAATATTCATGGAGAAAATCTAGGCCTCTTTATTGTCCAAAATGTCCATGTGGTATATAAAAATAGAAACAATTCACAACAAACCACTAGGATATTAATGCCATATTATGGTCCATCATATTACAGTTGTGAATGGAGAAGGCTAGCTGAATATAAGCCTAGCACATGAACATATGATCTGAATTTGAATATGTATATACACATTGTTTCCAATTGGAAAGTGGAAAAGAAATTAATAGAGTTCATCTTATGTATATAGATGGGCGTGCATACACACACAAAAATATTGTAGGTTTTATAAATAGTAGTAAGGGAAGAGACCCTAATGTAAGAGTAAATTGTCAATTTGTTGAAGTTATAAATGATAAAGATGGAGATATGGAAAGAGAGGTTGATAGATTGATAATGGTTGAGGCTATTATGGACCTTACCATTGGTGATGAGTTATTGGTTAATTACCCCTTCTTAAAACGCACTCCTACATGAAAGAAAATGAAAGAACAAGGTCTCCCTAAGGATGTTTGTAAGGGAAGAAAACCAAAGAATAATCAATGAGTGTGGATTGACATTTTATACACTATGTTGTCAAAATTGTGTTTTAATTTAAATTATTGAATAAAAGAAGTAGTATATAAAATAATATTTTTCTATTCAATTGATGTATATATGTTCATACATTCTATATTCTTATTGGTTAAGACAATATATTTGATTATATTTCTTTGAAATTGATACAATTATGATTTATCCAATTTGTGCCAAGAATTAAATAATGCTTTTGTATGTTGATATGTATAAGACATTGGTGATACACCTACTAATACCCAAGATCAAACTAGATTATTAATATTTGGATGAGATGATCCAAACAATCCTTTAAACCATACCACGGAAAAAAGAGATACATTGAAGAGAATACTACCAGCTCATAAGTTTGAAGAGATTATGAGATTAGCATTCAGTGATGACATGCCACATAGCTTTAATGATGACAATGATAGTGAAAATGTATTGCATGAAGAAGGATTGAATGAAATGCTTACAGGTTTATTTGGGGATGGAAACAATGATGACGATAATGTTCATATGATTGACAGTAACGATGACAGTTGGGGTAATTACCACCAACATAATATTGATGATAACAGCCTAAAAGAATCAATAAAGCAAGCTACGAAGACACTCGTGTTCAGATCGGGTGCAAGTAGAACCTAAAAACTTGCAAGCACGTTGATATTATTAGAAATCAAATCACTATTTGGTTGGTCATAAAAATGATTCACTACTCTATTTAAGTGAGTTGAAATGTATTTCTTACTTTGCATTGTCAATTGGTGTACGCAATTCGTAAACACTCATCAACTACGTTTATATTTCTTTAAGGGGATGTTATAAAACATATATTGTATATAAAAAATATTAGTATAGATTGGCATATAAACATGTTCATCATGAGTCAAACATTTAATTGATTTAATCTTTGGCAATCTTATAGGGCACTAAAAACTAAAATATTCCATGAAGAGAATCTATTTCCATCAACTTGTAGAAAAGCATGCCAATTGTTGGATGAGTTGGGGATTGAATATAAAAAAATCCATGTATGTAAAAATGATTGCATTTTATACAGATATGAATATCAAAACAAGGTAGAATGTCTTGTATGCAAAGAAAAGAGATATCATACATATGTACAAGGTCCTACAGTTCTAATGAAGGTTCTATGTCACATGCCAATTATACCTATAATTCAATGAATTTTTCGTTGCAAGTCACTTGCGTGATTGATGGACTGGCATGCAAAGAACAAGAGCAAAGATGGATTCATGTGAATTTCGACCGACTCCAAAGCAATGAAGCACATAGAGGAAAAATGGCCAAGTAAATTCAAAGATAAACCACATAGTATTAGGTTTGGTCTTGCAATTGATGGAGTGTTCCAATTCTCTTTCCTAAGCTCAAATTATAGTGTTTGACCAATCAGATTGATAGTATACAATATTTCCCCATGGATGATTGTTAGAAAGGAACACTTATGTTGACTCTCATTGTTCCAGGAAAACATCAAGTTAAAAATATGGATGTTTATATTGCGCCTTTTATTGATGAGATGCAAATACTATGGAAAGGAATAAGAATGTATGACACATCATGTACCCCATAAAATAGGTCCTTCATGTTGTATGGTGTGCTATGTTGGACTATTCATAATTTTCTAGGACTTGGTATTTGTTCTGGTAAGATAAAATATTTACATATTCACACCCATAATTTGTTTTCATCCCAACTTTCATACTTAATTTTATACTATTATTATGATGATATTAACATTACTTATTGAATTGTAGTGCTTTAAACAAAGGGGATATTTTCATATCCAAGGTGTGCATATTAATTTCAAGGGAGGTATTATAAATATCTACATAAATTTATTTACGCAAACAACGGGTTTTTTCTACCAACAGATCATAAGTTTAGAAATCGTCTAAAGAATCATTTTGATGGAAAAGTTGAAAATAGATGCCCTCCCATGATTATGGGTCCAGGTGATTGTCTTAAGAAGTATAAAGATCTTGAATTTAAAGCTTGGAAGGATTGTTTTTATCGGGATGATTCAATTGAAGAACTTGAACAAGTTGTAGTTAATATGCCAGAAGGAATGAAAAGGAAATCCATATTTTCTCAGCTCCCTTACCGGAAGGATCTATTAATATCCTAGATATTCGACCCTACGCACATCTTCAAAAATGTCCCAAATTCTATATTTCGACATATATAAAGGAAAGAGAAGGACGCCTTGTCTTTGAGGAGAGATATTTATCTTTCACATACCAAATTTAGTAGAATACATTTGTGTCGAAACATGGAAAATGAAACATATGCAGAAGCTCCATGGATTTTGAAAAAAAAAAGAGCTAGACCAACTCAAAAATGCCATACATTCAATAAGGAAACATAATGACTATGGGTCATCACTAGATATATAATTTACAGTTGATGGACATATCACAAGATTTAAAACACATGATTTTCATAATTTTCTAAAGGTATTATATATCATCATTTAAGTTTTACTAGTGGAAACATTGATTTAGTACGAAATATATTTTGATATTTTGCTGTGTCGGAAAAATTACTAATGACCTTTGATGAATGTGTTTGATAGAATATCATGCCATTGGAAATTAGGGGGGATTCATTTCTTACCATTGACTTAAGGAATTCCATAAGTAGATTCTCAACATTTAAAATGTATGTGGTATGAAATGTTCATGCATGAGAAACATAAAGATATTATATTCCATTTTAATTTTTCACTAAGGTTCATACTAATTTACTATTCTTATAATAGGTAGGTGACCTCCAAGGAGATCCATGAATGTGAAGTACCAAAATGGAAGAAGGAAACTGCACAAATTGTATATGTATTTGAGAAGGACCTCTCTACAAGTTTCATGGACCTACAATTCCATTTACCTATACATGTATTCAATGACATTGAATGGGTGGGTGTTGTATGAACAAGGTGGATGTTTTTCTTTAAGAGGTATATGAAAACTCTAAATAGATATGTCCTAAAAAAGGCACATCCAGAGGGTTGTATGGCTAAAGGGTATGTATTGAATGAAACATTTTTCTTCCTATGTGAATTTCGTGGTAAGAATTTTGAAGATGGGCCACACTTATGGGATGAATAATGAGCATCATATATTATTGATGGATAAAACCATAATCTAATGGTGTTCAAGTATAAACTAGTAAGTAAATTCATGATCATTAATGTGGTTGTTTTCCTTGCAATCATTAATTTGATATGTAATTTATTTGTAAAATTTATTGCATAACATTTGGAGTTTGAAATAAACATGTGATGCAGGAGCATCACCAACAGCAAGTGAGCATGGGACAAACACCATCGCATTTTTGGCACATGTTAAAAATTGTCTTCAATGTTTTGAAAGTTTGGATGCGCAGAATTTAATGAGATACTTAATAAAGGACGTACTTCCAATTTGTAAATAGATCTTGAGTGATCCACTCTCATATATAGTAGATAAAGGAATTTATGCATAGTTAATGTAAGTAGGTAGTTTTAAATTTCTATATTTGACAGTTTGGAAAGCTGGAGGGAAAACCGATTATAGGCACCCTTGTCTTGTATCTTTAGTAGTATTGTTATGGTATGACAGAGCTAAGAGCATAGAAGAGAAGTAATAGAGAGATGTGTAGGCGAATCCATGTACAGAAGTTATGAATTAATATAAAGAGCTTTGATTCAGATTCATGGTGATATAATTCTTTCTGTGTGTATATGCTGAATGCCATGCTTATGGTTGTTTACTCTTTCTGTTATACATTTGCTGCCATGTTGTGTATGTAGGATTTCTTATTTAAGTGTTTGAAGTCTAAGAGAGTAAGGAAATGAGTTTCAATTGTTTTTCACTTCTTGAGTATAATTCCTGCAAGGAGTGCAGGGAAGCATCTGTAAGGAGTGCGTTGACGGGTTCAGAGTTCATATCTGAAGGCTCATGAGGGAGAATGTTGTTCTCATTTTCTATAGAAGTGAAAGAAGGCACAGAAGCCGTGCAAGGCATGCCCAGGCTAAATGGAATTTTAGAGTTCCTAGACTAAGCCAAAAGACTAGTGTTGCAAAGAGTTGCCCAGGGTCGAAGAGCTCAAATACTTAGGAGTATTTGAAGAAGTGCCGCAAGGAGTGCGTGTAGAAATCTCATTAGAGATTTGAGTTCCGAAAGAAAGCTCAGGAGGGTTAGGGCCTTCAAGGTGTTGAAGAGAAGAAGAGGGGTTGTGGTCATCACGTAGAGGCCAAGCTAAAGTGAAGAGGATCACTGAGGTGACTCAGAGAAGAGGTTTTTGAAGAAGGAATTTGGATGGTCGAGGTTCTCCAAGAAGAACTCCTGAAACAACAAAGATCGTTGGATCTGCAGAAGCTGCGAGGAGGTTAACGATCAGGACAGAGCCATCCTTTGGATAGACCAAATTAACGTCAGTCGTTGATCCATATTCCCAGGGTTATCAGATCATTTCGAAATTTTGGGGTTCGAAAGCCCAAAGTGTGAGCCAAAATCCTTGGCTGATCAAACCCCCGAAACACAAAAAGGAGGTTTTTTGTGTGTGGAAGCAAGGAGAAGCAAGCTCAAATTTTTGTATCTTCAGAGTTTGGGGTTTCGAAAGTCCTGAGTACAAGAAATCGGGATACAATAGAGAGAAAAGCCCAAAGCCACAAATCAAGACAGAAGTTGATCTAGATTTTGAAATTTTGGCAATCGGGATTTCGGCATTCCCATTGACAAGAATTTGGGTTCTTCACATGAGAACTCCTGAAATTGTGAACAAGAAATAGTGCGAAGGGGGGTTTCGGCATTTCAGTGTTTTGGGGTTCAAGAACCCAAAAGGATGATGTTCTGGGATGAAGAGTCTTGGACTCCCGGTACCTGAAAGTTTTAAATCACACGGGCCGTCAGATCAAAGGAAGACTTATAGCCGTTGATCCCATAGTGGATATTTTTTAAGAGTTCAGGATTTCAGAAAATCCGAAGTCAAGTGTTTGGGCATAGTACAGTGAAGAATTATGAAATTTGTAGAGTGGCAGAGAGTTGTCAGGATTTCAGAAGTCAGGAATTTGGCATTCCCATTGACAAGGAATCCTGCCGACGAGAGGATGGGGCATAGTATAGAGGAGAACCCGGGATGTGAAAGTTCGATAGGATTTTCTGAAGGCGTTATTTTGGCACTTCAGGGTTCGAAGGTTCGAGAGCCTCGAGGAGATAGGGAAGATGCATTTCGGTGTTTGAAGTCTCAGAAGTGTGAAGAGAAGGGGAAATAACAGGACAATTTCATTTCGGTAAATCGAAGATCAGAAGTTTTTGGATTCAGGGAGTCAAGAGCAGAGTTGCATGTCATCACCACTCCCGAATTCGCTAAAGATGAAAAAACAGCCAGGAAGGTCAAGTGTTTATTATTTTGGGTTTCGAAGGTCAGAAGGTACATGGTGCTTGACCATAGGATTCGCAAAATTGCGAAATTTGGTATCCTAAAGTAAAAGAGGAATCCCCTCAAGATTTTGTTGTGGGTAGATTTCCCGAAAGGGAAACAGAAGAGCCATTTG
The DNA here is from genome assembly GCA_010110895.2 of Picea sitchensis. Classification (NCBI taxonomy): domain Eukaryota; kingdom Viridiplantae; phylum Streptophyta; class Pinopsida; order Pinales; family Pinaceae; genus Picea; species Picea sitchensis. The sequence goes on from SNQJ01S0033286.1 coordinate 27,640, forward strand.
AGCTCTCAGGGCCAAAAGGAAAAGATCATGTGCGAATTTCGAACTGTAGGTCTGGGGGTCTGCGTCAGTTGTGGTATCAGGGCCCTTCTTTGTTTTTAGATTACAGATAGAGGGAGCAGAAAATATTTACATCCATGCCACCGAGAAGAAGAGAAAGGTCAATGCCTGATCCAGCGGTGGAGAGGGAAATGCTTGACCTACGTTCCAGGCTTGAAGCCATGGAGATAGCATAGAGGCGCACAGTCAACACTGGGGACATCACCGAGGCTGAAAGTGAAAACAAAGATGGACATGAAGGAGAAGAGGTTGCAGCAGAAGATGCAACAAATGAACACCTATTCAGGGTTGTTGCAAGCATAGGTGCTAGGGAAAAAATGGACATTCCAGTATATGAGGGAAACCTGGATGTTGAAGAGCTTTTAGACTGGATTAGAGCTCTAGACACATATTTTGACTATGAAGATGTCGAGGAAGACAAGAAGGTCAAACATGTTGTCACAAGACTTAAAGGACATCCAACATTGTGGTGGGATGAACTACAAGCTGACAGATGTTGTAAGGGAAAGCATAAAATCAAGAGTTGGGATATAATGGTCACGAAGATGAAGGAAAAATTCATACCCAAGTATTATCAAATTACTTTGTTTCGGAGAATGTAGAATTTGAGATAAAAGCTGAATTCTGTGAAAGAATACACTGAGAAGTTCTATAAAATAAACATTAGAACAGGTCATCGGAAAAATGATGATGAAAAAGTTGTTAGGTACATGAATGGTCTACAGTATGACATTCAAGATGAGATGAGCATGATGAGCCTTCGAACTGTGGAGGATGCTTATTAGATGGCTCTGAAATCTAAAGAGAAGCTGAGCCGAAAGCAAGGTCAGAGAGGTCGAGGCAGAAGCCATGCCAGAGGCAAAACAATTGCCTAGGATAGGAATTAGAAACCTAAGGAGGAATGGAAGAAACCTCAAACTCAAACTGAGAGAGGTGGAAGCTCACAGAGAGGACATTATGCTGATAACAACACTTTTCCTCGAGCTAGAGGAAGAGGAAGAGGAAGAGGTGGAGTAGTAAAATGCTTCACATGTGGAAAAAATGGGCATAAATCTTATGAATGTCCAGATAAGAAGAAAGAAGGTGGTGAGAATCACATTGTAGAAGCTCAAAGGAGGAATGTTGAAGCAAAGGATGCTGAAGGTGGAAGATCACTGATGATGAGGAAGGTTCTCTTAATGCCAGAGAAGGAGGCAGAGAATCAAGCCCAAAGGAACAGACTTTTTCGGACTTCTTGCAAAACCGAAGACTGGGCATGCAAAGTCATCGTGGACAGTGGTAGCACAAACAATCTTGTTTCTATGGAGATGGTAGAAAAGATGGAGCTGGAGACTATTGACCATCCAAGCTTATACAGAGTTTCATGGCTACAAAAAGGACATTAGGTAAATGTCACTAGACAATGTTTAGTTGAATTTAAGATAGGAGGGTACAAAGATGAAATACTATGTGATGTCATCCCCATGGATGTTTGTCATCTATTGCTGGGTAGACCATGGAAATATGATAGGAATGTGATTCATGATGGGAGAAAGAACACATACACCCTGGAGAGGAATGGGAGGACCCACATGTTGTTGCCAATCAAGGACAAAGAAGTAAAACCAGAAGTGAGAAACATTGTACTTCTCATGAGTGGGAAGGAACTTCTTAAAGAGGTTAAGAAGAAGGAGGAAACACAATTCGTCGTGGTGAGGAAACCTTGGATTGTTTTAACCAGTACAAGGGTGGATGATTTACCAGAGGAGATCCAGAAGTTGTTGGAGGAGTTTGCCGACATAGTAGTGGATGAACTACCTTGTTCGTTGCCACTGATCAGAAGTGTGAGTCATCATATTGATCTCATACCTGGAGCTAGTTTTCCAAACAAAGAAGCATACATATTGACATTGCAGGAGAATGAAGAGGTCAAAAGATAGGTCCAGGACTTAATGGACAAGGGGTTGGTTAGAGAAATCTTGAGTCCATGTGTTGTTCCGACAGTGCTTAGCCCAAAGAAAGATGGAGGCTGGAGGATGTGTACAGACTCGAGGGTGATCAACAAGATTACAATTAGGTATAGATTTCCATTGCCAAGGATGGATGATTTGATGGATTGTTTGAGTGGGGAAATTCTTTTTTCAAAGATTGATTTGAAAAGTGGTTATCATCAAATTTGTATGAGAGAAGGTGATGAGTAGAAGACAACGTTCAAGACAAATGAGGGACTATATGAATGGCTTGTTATGCCATTTGGCTTAACAAACGCACCGAGTACTTTCATGAGGTTGATGAATGAAGTCTTGAAGGAATTCATTGGAAAATTTGTTATCGTATATCTTGATGATATATTGATTTTCAGCAGAACAGAGACAAAACACTTGAAGCATTTGGCTATAGTGATGAAGAGATTATAGCAGGAGAAACTGCTGATAAACATGAGGAAATCCTCATTCATGAAGACAGAGCTCATTTATTTGGGGTTTGTTATCTCTGTAGATAAGTTGAGGATGGATCCAGATAAAGTAGAGGTGATTAAGAATTAGCCATCGCTGAAAAGTATCTTTGAAGTTCGCAATTTTCATGGACTGGCTAGTTTTTACAGGAAATTTATCAAAAATTTTAGTGGAATTAGCGCACCGATGATGGACACAGTGAAGAAAAGGCATAAAAAATTTCACTGGATGGAAGAAGCAGAGAAAAGCTTCAATTTGTTGAAGAAGAAGATTACAGAAAAAACAATTTTGGTGTTGCCCGATTTCAATAAGACGTTTCAGGTCAAATGTGATGCCAGCAGATTTGCCATAGGAGTGGTCTTAAGACAAGATAATAGACTGATCGCGTACTTCAATGAGAAACTGAATGAAGTGAAAGTGAAGTACTCCACATATGATAAGGAATTTTATGTGGTCGTACAGGCACTAAAAAAGTGGAGGCACTATTTGGTTCCTTAGGAGTTTGTCTTATACAGTAACAATCACGCGTTACAATTTGTAACTCAACAGGAAAAACTGAACCAAAGACATGTCAAATGGATTGAATATATGCAAAATTTTACTTTCATAATTAAACATATTTCTGGAACTGCTAACAAGGTTGTTGATGCTTTGAGCAGCAAAAATTTGCTTATGCAGGAGTTCAGAGTCAAAACATTGAGTTTTGATAATCTTAAGGACATGTATAGAGATGATCCATATTTTAAAGAGGTGTATGAGGCATCTGAGAATCCGATTCTTAGGGACAGAAGTTAATGGGCTGAATATATGATCCAGGATGGGTTGTTATTCATAGGTAATCAAATGTGCATTCCAAAATGTTCCATGAGGGAGAATCTATTGAAGGAAAAACATAGTGTAGGATTGGTCGGACATTTCGGCCATGACAAAACGTTTTCAAAGTTGAACAACTCATATTTTTGGCCAGGGATGAGAACCGATGTCAAACTATTTGTGGACAGGTGTAGGATTTCTCAACACGTAAAGGGGAAAAGACATAATAAAGGGTTGTATCATCCGTTACCCATACCAGAGAGGCTGTGGGATGCATTGAGAATGGATTTTGTGTTCGGGATGCCAAGAATACAAAGAGGCTTTGATTCCATCTTTATGGTGGTGGATAGATTTTCGAAGATGGCACACTTTATACCATGTCATAAAACCAGTGACACAACTCATATTGCGAACCTCTTTTTCAAAGAAGTTGTCAGACTTCACGACTTACCAAGGAGCATAGTTTCAGATTGAGACACCAAGTTCATGGGACACTTCTGGAGGACTTTGTGGAAGAAGCTGGGAGAAAAACTATCATTTAGCTCGGCTTACCATCCTTAGACAGATGGGAAAACAGAAGTTGTAAACAGGAGCTTAGGAGATTTCTAAGAAGCCTAGTGATTGAACACCACAGTCAGTGGGATCACATTCTGCCATGGGTAGAATTTTCTTACAATGACTCAATCAACAGAAGCACTGGGAAGATTCCATTTCAAATTATTTATGGAATGCATCTGAGGGGTGTTTATGAACTGAAAGATTCAGAACTGGATGAGACAAGAAGTGCTAGTGCATAATATTTTGCAAGGGCAATGAAGGAACTTCACAGCCAAGTGAAGGAGCGACTGCAGAACTCGAGACAGGAGTATAAGCACAGAACAGATCAACACAGGCGACAACTTCAGTTCGAAGTTTGTGATTTGATTATTGCACACTTAAGAAAGGAAATATTCCCAAGGGGAACGTATAACAAACTGAAAATGAAAAAGATTGGACCATGCAAGATCATAAGAAAATTTGGGGAAAATTCATATGAGATTGAATTACCAGATGGAATTAGAATTTCACCAATATTCAATATCTCATATTTGTATCCTTACAAATATGAAGAAGAAGGAGAAGACAATGAACAAATAAAGGTTCAGTGGGCTAAACAATTGCCTGTAGCTGAAAAGCCACATATGGAGTGCATACTTGACTAGAGAGTTAGCAAGAGGACTAGGAGAAAGGAGTATTTTGAATACTTGGTCAAATGGAAAGGACATCCAGTTGAAGATGCCAACTGGGAGAATGAGGTAGAAATTTAGAAGCATGGGCAGACTGTACAGGAACTCATGAACATGAGTCCATGAAAATTTTCAAGCGAGGGAGTATGATGCAAGAGCATCGTCAACAGCATGTGAGTGTGGGACAAACACCATCGCATTTTTGGCACATGTTAAAAATTGTCTTCAATGTTTTGAAAGCTTGGATGCACAGACTTTAATGAGATAGTTAAGAAAGGGCATACTTCCAATTTGTAAACATATCTTGAGCAATCCTCTCTCATCTGTAGTAGAAAAAGGCATTTATGCATAGTCATTGTAAGTAGGTAGTTTTAAATTTCTAGATTTGACAGTTTGGAGAGTTGGAGGGAAAACCGATTATAAGCACCCTCGTCTTGTATCTTTAGTAGTACTGTTATTGTATGATAGAGATAAGATCATAGAAGAGTTGTAACAGAGAGGTGTGTAGGAGAATCCATGTACAGAAGTTCTGAGTTAATATAAAGAGCTTTGATTCAGATTCATGGTGATATAATGCTTTCTGTGTGTATATGTTGAATGCCATGCTTATGGTTTTTTACTCTTTCTGTTATACATTTTCTTCCATGCTATGTATGTAGGATTTCTTATTTAAGTGTTTGAACTTTGAGAGAGTAAGGAAATGAGTTTCAATTGTTTTTCACTTCTTGAGAAGAATTCTTGTAAGGAGTGTAGGGAAGCATCCGCAAGGAGTGCATTGACGGGTTCAGAGTTCATCTATGAAATCTCGGGAGGGAGAACATTGTTCTCATTTTCTGCAGAAGTGCAAGAAGGCACAGAAGCCATGCAAGGCATGTGCAGGATGGATGGAATTTCAGAGTTCCTAGACTAAGAAAAAAGACTACTGTTACAGAGAGTTGTGCGGGGTCGAAGAGATCAAATACTTAGGATTATTTGAAGAAGTGCCGCAAGGAGTGCATGCAGAAATCTAATTAGAGATTTTAGTTGCGAAAGGAAGCTCAGGAGGGTTAGTGCCTTCAAGGTGCTGAAGAGAAAAAGAGGGGTTGTGGTCATCATGTATATGCCAAGCTAAAGTGAAGAGGATAACTGAGGTGACTCAGAGAAGAGGTTTTTGAAGAAGGAATTTGGACGGTTGAGGTTCTCCAAGGAGAACTCCTGAAATAGCGAAGATCGTTGGATTTGCACAAGCTGCGAGGAGTATAACAGTCTGGACAGAGCCATCTTTTGGATAGCCCAAATTAACGTCAACCGTTGATCCATATTCCTAGGGTCATCAGATCATTTCGAAATTTTGGGGTTCGAAAGCCCGAAGTGTGAGCCAAAATCCTTGGCTGATCAAACCCCCGAAATGCGAAAAGGAGGTTTTCGTGTGTGGAAGAAAGGAGAAGCAAGATTAAATTTTTGGAACTTCAAACTTCGGGGTTTCGGTAGTCCTCAGTACAATCAATCGGGATACAGCAGGGAGAAAATCCTGAAGCCACAAATCGAGACAGAAGTTCATCTGGATTTCAGAATTTTGGCAATCGGGATTTCGACATTCCCGTTGATAAGAATTCAGTTTCTTCACATGAGAACTCCCGAAATTGTGAACATGAAATAGTGTGAAGGGGGGTTTCAGCATTTCGGTGTTTTGGGGTTTGGGAACCTGAAAGGACAGCTTTCTGGGATCGAGAGTCTTGGACTCCCAGTACCCGAAAGTCCAAAATCATACGGTCCGTCAGATCAAAGGAAGACTTATAGTTGTTGATCCCGTAGTGGATATTGTTTAAGAGTTCAGGATTTTGGAAAATCTGAAGTCAAGTGTTCGGGCATAGTACAACGAAGAATTCCAAAATTTGTAGAGTGGCAAAGAGTTGTCAGGATTTCAAAAGTCGGGAATTCAGAATTCTCATTAACAAGGAATCCTGCCAATGAGAGGATAGGGCATAGCATAGAGGAGAACCCATGACGCGAAGTCCGATAGGATTTTCTGAAGGCGTTATTTTGGCACTTTGGGGTTTGGAGGTTCGGGAGCCTCGAGGACATAGGGAAGACACATTTCAGTGTTTGAAGTCCCAAAAGTGAGAAGAGAAGGGGAAAGATCGGGGAAGTTTCATTTCAACAAATCGGAGATCGAAAGTTTCGGGATTCAGGGAGTCGAGAGCAGAGTTTCACGTCATCGCCACTCCCGAATTCGTGAAAGTCAAAAAGCCGAATTAAACAACCAGGAAGTTCAAGTGTTTAGTATTTTGGGTTTTGGAGGTCAGAAGGTACAGGGTGCTTGACCATAAAATTCATGAAATCGTGAAATCCGGTATCCCGAAGTAAAAGAGGAATCCCCTCAAGATTTTGTTATGGGTAGATTTCCCGAAAGGGAAACAGAAGAGCCAGTTGAGTTCTCAGGGCCGAAAGGAAAAGATCCTGTGTGGATTTTGACCTACGGGTCTGGGGGCCTGCATCAACATGTTGAAATGTAATAGGTATAGTGTTGGAATATTTGTTGTTGTCATTGATGTCAACCCTAGTCATGGGTTTTGGACTAGAAGAGTGATGAAGGTATTTGGACATGAAGGAAAATGCACATGCAGATTTAACACCCATGGATGGATAGTATACATCATGTTGTTTCTGATGGTATGTGGCACATCATGTGGATCCTCATGGTTTAGGAGAAATGAATTTTTGAAGATGACAAAGTGAATTTAAGAAGGAAGTACATTTAGGCCATGAAGATAATTAAAGAAAATAATTTCAAAATAAGAAAATGTCAAGTCGGCCATATGTTAAAAGGAAGTGTTATAAATGGTATAAATACATATCATTATACATTCATTATAAACACAAGTCGAATTTCAGATAAAATAAGAAGTAAAGAAGGTCGGATTTCAAGGGAGGATGAAGTCTTTTGGTGATGTGTTCCAAGGTATGTTATTTTCAGGTCATCTTACCATTTTCACTATAAATTTTTTTCAAGAACGATTCAGATGGTTAAATTGCTATGGTATTGAGAAGACATGTCAAGGTACCTGTGGTAAATGTTTCATCTCTTGATTATATATAATTATGGAGATACACTCTGTGGAATATAGGGTTTTTGACAAGTCCTAAAGCTAATCAAAACAGGTGTTCCAGGTAAAATAGTCATAACTTATTCATAGATAATCCAAATTTAGTGGGACCAATTTAATTGGAAATAGTACGGACTTTGGTTTCTTGTGTGCAAGTTTCAAAATCTGATGTTAAATATTGATCTTGGGGCATTCTGTACAAGTTCACTCTCCTGAATAAACCAGAATTGAATAAAGTCTACCATTCTTTCTATAACTTGTTTTTAGGGAGGATTCAGGATTGAAACTTGGAGAAGTTTCAAAGAATACATTGAGTAATATTATCTATGGGATCAAAGTATTCCAAGAATTGAATAATTGCAGAAATTGAAGAAGTCTCAGGAAGCATTATCAGGTTCTATGTGATGGTTGGTTGATGGTCATGATTTAATGTAAAGTTTTATTATCTCACATATATTCTTGGGTGGAAGGAAGGGGAAATGAGGGAGAGTTCAAATATCTCTTGATATTGGAGGATTGTATCTTCCTCTTGGATATTTATCCCTCCCTTTACATTTGGAAGCTGTAATTACCTTTGGAAGTCATTACTTCCCTTGAACAATAACTATTGATTATTTCTCATATATTGTGCATGGTGTATTGTGGTGTATTGGTGTAACTCTTATATTATTGTCCATTGCTCATTGGATATAATTTAATGGTTTAAGTATAATTTGAAAAAGGTTTTTAAATTGTACTTGATACTGATTCACCCCTCTCTCAGTATCAACAATTGGTATCAAAATGGGTTACCTTCAGTATAGTTTAACCACTGGAAGGAAGATTCTAAGAAGAAATACAAGACAAAATTCCAAATGGGATTCCACCATTTGATAGAAGCAATTTTGAATACTGAAGTTAGAATGGAAACTTACTTGAGAGATCTTGGGGCATATTTTTGGTTCTCAGTTGCTTCAGGATACAATTCTTTGAAGAAACCAAGGACTGCATCTCAGAAGGAAGCAAAAAGGAATAGCAAATTGGCAATAGATACCATCCTGGATGGATTGACAGATTTCGTGAAATCCAAGGTGGGATCATGTGCATAATCAAAAGAGATTTGGGACAAGCTATAAGACCTTTATGCAATGGAAGAAGCAAAAGAAGAAGAAGAAGTTGAAGCAAATTACAACATCTCAGATTTCAAAGAAGCAAATAGAGGTCAGTTCTTTTGCTTTAATTGTGAAGAAGTAGGACATGTTGAATTTGAAATTCCTCATCCAAGGATTGAAAGAGATGACACTGAAGAATAAAGTCCAATGAAGAAGAATAAAATTCCAATGAATAAGAAAAAAATCATGAAGCAATAATTATTCAACAAGAAGATGAGAATCTTAAAAAATTGAAGCATGTTGAGATTGAAAATAGAAAGCTCAAATACATGCAAAGAGAACTAAGAAGTGAATTAGGGAGTTGTGAAAAGATAGTTGTAAGCTTGAATAAACAATTAGAAGACTTTGATAAACTAAGAGAAGAAAACATTTTCTTGAAAACTCTACTCGAAGAAGAAAGAAGAATAAGAGAAGTAAGGAATGTTCAAATGACGAAGAAAGAGGAATATTGTGAGAAACTTGAACACGAAGTTGTCTCATTGAGGAAGAGATCAAGAAACTCTCAAGTTCCAAAAGAATTAACACATCTTGGATGCATGGGTGAAACTTCATACAAAGAAGATGCAAATACCAACAAGAAATTTGAAGAAAGAGCTACACAGACAGTTGATGAGAAGTGGACCAGGATACCAGAAAGAATGAATGATTACAAAATAGATG
>SNQJ01S0033286.1:50927-62646 GCA_010110895.2 Picea sitchensis
AAATAAGGAAAATAGGTTAAGTGGCCTAGAAATGGGTTAAGTGACCTAGAGGATGAAAGTATAAATAAGATAGAAAAGGTCTCTTGTAAATCATCATTTTTTTGTGGATGAATGGAGAGATTCTAGTGAAAAAAAAATTGAAGTATTGATGGAGAGCTTATTTGGTATGGATCTCTTGAGCATGATTGAATATCTATTCTGAGAAACAGAGTGTGGGGAGGATCTCATGGATGCATCAAAGTTTCAGCTATGTCAAAGATATTGACGGTAAAATTCTCGGAGCTTCAGAAACCCTAGTTTTTTAGGTATACGCAAGTTGTCTGTCTATAGGGTGTGTAAACATTGAAGGTATACGAGGGATGTATGAAGATAGGGTCCGTACAGTGGATAGAATGGTGAATACTTGTATTTGAGTTGGTACCAAGCTCTTGGACGATGAGGCAGGTTCTAGATATGCATTGTATGGCCCCAAATCTATCACTGAGACACTGTTATGGTTACATTATTGTCTTGATGGATACTGTTGTTTGATGTGTTATGAATGCTTAGGGAATTCTTGGTATGGCTTCTATGATGTGGTTCAGTTTTGTTGATTTGGTTGATGGAGTGAGAAGTACTCTTTTGATTCAGTGGTGACATGATTGTTGAGGTATGCTAGTTGTTTATACATGATTGAGATACCGTTCATATTGATTTGTTATGGAGCATGAACAAGCTATTGGAGACCTTGGATGTGTTGTGACTTGATGGTGGGAAGATTGGACAGTCAAAGACAGAAGAGAATGATATATTGTTTGCAGATGATCTGAGTTGATCCTAAAGGATAAACCCTAGCAGCTTAGAAGGTATATGCAGGTTGATGTATACACTAGATGTGTACATGCGTGGGCTGTAGTGAGCCAGGGCACATGCACATGCGGGTTTCACTACTGAAAGGTCACATACATGTTGAAAGATTTATGTTTGTTGAGGATTGTTCCCTCATCTCAGTTGATGCTAAGAATGTAAGTTGAGTCTTGCATATAGATTTGGTGCTCTTGTAGAGTTGTACTCTATTCAGTTGTTGATGATAAACCCTTGGATTGTTGTCCATAATAAAAAGAAAATTGTACATACATATTGTGCTCTTTGTGTTCCTTGTGGTGATGACTTGTTGATGATATATTGTTGATATATGTTGTGGATAAATGTTCACATATAACTGGTTATAAATGACAGCTACTAGTAATGAGTAAATGTTGAATGTTAACCAAAGGAGTTTTGTGTAAGAGGGAAGTTTAAAATAAAAAGAGCCCCAGACTCATTCACCCCCCCCCTCTAAGTGTGGTAGGTGTGTCCAACATGTCTATTAGACCTTAAGAGGGTAAGGGATTTGTCTACCGCACCTTAAGAGCATAAAGGATTACTTCAATTCGTTGGAATTTTGTTTTTATGCTAAAAAAAACATTAAGAGAAGCTTTCCAAGATCACCATAGCTGTGTTGAGATAAAATGTTATGAAGGTTGGCACAGTTACAAATATTTTGAAATTGAGATCTAATCTATGTATAGACTCTAAGAGAAAGTGATTTTCATCTTGAACCTTCTTATTGTCACAAAGGTGACACACTCTTTGATCCCATGGTGTTTTAGGAATGAACCAACGTCCAATTTCACTATGGAGCTCATGAGAACTTATTCTTATCTTAGCAATGATTATTTTTTTATTTATCCTTTTAAAAACAAAGAGATAATTTTGATCTTCTATATTAGGGTTGATTACCTCCTTGTAATACCTTAATTTTCTTTTTTCCTCTAGCTCTTTATCACACCACATTTTCTCCTTAAATTTTTATTTAGTAATATTTTTAATAGCATCCTTATTCTGCAAAATGGTCTCTTCATGATTCACCAATGGCTTAGCAAAGATTGGGCATCTTTATGCCATCCCCGCTTGAGTCAAATGCTGTTATGAATGGAGTTTGAGACAGTTTTAGGAAGCCTCTTGTCCTCCACATTGTTTAACTTGTTCTTATACTTTAGGTATCTACTCATTGTTGTTCCCTCAATGGGGGGAAATTTTTCCTCTAAGAGAAGGATAGGATAGGGCGTATTTCCTTTCATTTTGAGATTATAGGTTATAAAATTATTTTGGATTTTCTCTATCTTTCTCTGAGATTCTCAAGAGATACTACATCCCCAAACTTCACATCCATATAGAATAATAGGCATAACAAGAGTCTGAAAGTGGAGTTTATTCTTATCCCATATCCAAAGATCGACTCATTTACAATTATTTTAAATCCCATAATAAGCTTTTCATCCTCCAATTATCATTTTCTTAATGCTATAGTTCCAGTTGAGCTTCTAGAGAATATTGATTCTGTAGAAACCCTCCAGGATGCTAGACAATTAATCACTCATTAAATACATATGCAATAAAAACTTTGTTTTAACATAATTTCATTGAATTCCATTTCCACAACTCTTTTACATTTTCTCAATGATATTAATAATATGATGAATTCAATAATATGTTAACTCTAAGATTTAAAACTTAAAATAAAAGTATAACAAAATACCACTGAGAAATACCTCCTCCATGGTTTGTTGAAGCTCATCAGTTTCAATGTAGTTTTTGTAGTAGTAGGATAGGTCTTCCAAGCATTATTTTCCCATTTTATTTTCCCACTTGCCCAGAGGGAAACAATGGAATCCTCCCATCCAACTAGGAGCCTAGTTGGATTCCTAGATCCAAGAAACGTTTCAGTTTCTTGGCCCTTCGTGCCCGTGACTCCAAGAACAACAAAGAACATATTCTCTATCAAGACTACCACGATAATTATATCTTTAGAGAATTTCACAACCTCTCATCATGATCAAACCTCCCAATTCTCCTTTTCCTCACCACTTCTCCTCCCTATTTATCAAGTTTCCATACACCCTTCCCCAAGTCTCCTCAACCACCCTCATTATTATCCATCAACCTCCCTTATCTAGATTTTTAGGAAACGATTAAAATAAAACTAAAATATAAATGACTTGCATTAAACAACAATAAATAAAATGCAAAGTCTTTCTTTTCATGCTAGCTAATAAATGCAGTTTGACAATTTTCCCCAAAATGTACATGATAGCCTACCATGCTTATTTAATTCATCATACCAACCATCAATCAAAGTCAAAGAAGGTATTTAATGTTTCTAGATATTTTTGTATGCAATATAATTTACATAGTCAATAAACAATCAATTAAATAGTTAATAATCTAGTTTAATAATTAATACATTAATTAAATGTACTAGTGTACATGTCTACGGTATTTTTGTGTAGATAGAAGACACATATCTCATGCATGTACTAACGATAAACAACCACTACCTCTATTGCATAGTTCCTATATGATCACACCAAGACATGTATGACAATATATCAAGTAATGCATAATTTAATAATATTAACGAATAAAATTACACCAATTCATAAAATCATTATCACACTTAATGTATCAATAGGAATTCAAAGGAGAGTTTTAAACATGGTAGGAACCAAGTGAGTAAACAATAGTGGCATCTCTAATCGCCAATCAATATTCTCAACTAACATTGAAGCATCATTCCTTCCTAACCTACTTCCATATTCCATCTTATCCTTTCCTCTGTTGGACTAAGTTGGAGCGTCAACTATATTGACCTAACTCCAGATAGAACTCGTAAGTGGAAGTGTCATACATCTCGACCAACTTCCCCAATAGGAAACTAGCAGTCACCATCATACGTCTACGACTCTAGGTTTCAGAGGATAAATGGTGGGCAATACCTCCACCCCTCCTTATAGAACTAGGCTCAACACCCTACATCAATCCATACTATGCAACTACTATTCTTAGAGTCACGTCATAAAACAACCACTTTGAGAAAGTTGTGTGTCCTGTCAAAACCACACTTACCATGGATCATAGAAATATTTCTAAACATAAATTAATTAATAAGTACAACTTGTATCATATTCTATCTTCTTGATGTCTATGAAATATAAGTTACCTCGGGACTATAGTCATTTGTCTATCACATAGCTCATCAACCTATAAGTTAGTTCACCAATAACTCATATCCATGCATACACATCACAATTACATATAAGAATCCATATGTGTTTTGACGTTCAATTAGGAAATGTTTGTTGTTTTTATCATGCCTTACATATGTTGTGTATTCACAACATAACTTGAACTAATATCCATGCACCAAATTTCCATATTTAAATTTGCATGTTTGATCTATTCTTTTAACTATCATCATTATGAACATATAACAATAAAAATAACATTATGAAACACATAAATAGGTCCATATATACACATCTCAAATGTCCATATCAATCTAACTAAATCCAAATAGTTACTAAGCAATGAGTTACTAACATGAGAAAAATCAAAGTTCTAATTGTCTAAGGTCAAAATATGGGGTGTTACGGTTTCCTGGATATTTGTATAAGGTCACTTCCTCCATGTTGTTGTTTTCATATATGAAGGTATCATAAGTAGTCTTGTTGGATTTAAATATCATGACCTTAGTCTTGTCAATATTCACAATCATATCAATATTGGAGCCAAAATACTTGGGGATTATTAGTTTATTTCCAAGATTATGGGATACCTCACCATAAGAACAATATCACCAGCATAAAGAAGAAGATTGATTATTATACCAATGAGAGTAGGGCTGACACAACCTGCTTCTTCCAAACAATCTTCTAACTTGTCAATGTATATGCCAAAAACGGTTGGACACAAGAGACAACCTTGCTTGACTCCAATATTGCAGTGAATTTTTTTTGACCAACCCTCAGTATTCTTAAACTTGGAAATAACGTTCTCATACAATACTATTGCAACAACCCTCAACTCAAAAGACACTTTTAGCATTTCCATCCTATCCAAAAGGTTTTTCATGGGAATCGTCTCAAAATCTTTTCTAAAGTTAACAAAAGAACAAAAGAGATTGGTTTTAGTATTGTGAAACTCCTCAGCAATGATCCTAAAGGTAACAACATGGTCCACAGTTGAATGATATCTCCTAAATATGGCATGTCCTATAGCTCTTTTACCATGACTTTCTAGCCATAGGGTAATCTTCTTTTCCAAAATAATTCCATATAATTTAGCTAAGATCAGGTTAATCATAATAGTCCTATAATTACATAGAATGTCTCTATCCCCGTTTTTAAAAATAGGAACAATGAGGTTTTGTGTCCAGGGTTTAGGGAAACCCTACTTAATTGCTAAATTGAAGAGCTTGTATATGTGAGGGATACGAATAGACCCTTCCAATTAAAAATTTTCAATTCACTAACCTTCAATGCCCTTAAATTTTCCATTTACAAGCCGCTTAACCCTAAAATTTAATTAAAAATTTGTATTTAACATTATTATTAAAAAAACAATAAACAATATGAATATACCCATACCTATAACAATTTGATTTTTTTTTCAAAATTTCAAAATAATTTTAAATTAAATATTTTAACAACTATGATTGAATTGACTTTAGACATCGTGGTTTGAACGACATCAATACGTCATCACTCTAACGTATTCACAGAAAACGTCACCCTCCACACACAACCCAATATCGACGACCATATACATACGAGAGACCAAGAAGAAAGAGAACTAAAGGAACAAAGATTAGAGTAGACCATAGAAATTTTTCCCAAAAGAGGAATCCTCATGTGCATAAGAAAACCAAAGGAATTGATGGGCATGTGTTGATGATACTTCGAAAGAAACTAAGCATAGAAAATCAGGCACATAATACAAACCATATACAAAATGTGTCTAAATGCCAAGAGCCAATGTTAGGAAACAAAATCACTTTTCTCACTTCTTGAAGCAAGCTTAGATAAGTTGATGTTCCAAAGAGAAAACTAGAGGTTTAGTGAGAGTCTTACCTGGGGTGGTCAAACTATTGTAATCCCTTTATCCCCGTGAACCTCCTCCTCTCTATGATTCATAATCCCACAATTGGAAAGAGATAGAGGGTTAAATTTAACATCTCTCGTGTGAAAGGAGGAAATTCCCAGCCTTTCATATCTAGAAAATTTTTATCATTTAAGATGGATGTGTTTTTTAAAATGTGTGATAAATCGATGTTGATCTCACTTGAGCTTAATAACAATCATAACTATCAATAATATAATTTTGATAAATCAATGTTGACTTTAGTGGAAGTTAATAACCACCGTCATTATCAATAATAAAATTTTGATTATTTTTGGGATATTTATGTTGATATTGTAATAATCAGTCACAAATGTGAATTTTGAGGATCCAATATCTCTACAAAATTCTAGAGAAAGATAGAGTTGATCCAAAATAATTTTATAACTTTCAATCTCAAAATTAAAGGCAATACACTCTATGATATCCTCCTCATAGAAGAGATCCTTTCTCCCATTAAGACCACAACCATGATTAGGTACTTAATGTTAAAGAAAAAGATAAACAAGATAGACGACAAGAGGATCCCTAAAATTGCTTAAACTCCAATTTTCATTGATGCCAAGTCTTGGCTAATTCATTGACGAATACAAGAAGTTTTCATTATGTAGAATAGAGATAATATTAAAAATATTATTACATCTAAATTTAAGGAGATTCTATGGTGCGATAAAGAATTAAAGGATAAAGGAAATTAAAATTCTACAAGGAGGTGGTGAACCCTAATCTACAAGATCAAAAGTATCTATCCATTTCGAGTAGCCCAAAGAAGAAAATCAACATTGCTAAATACGAACCAGCTCACACAAGCTACATAGAAAAAATGGGTGTTGGAAAATTCTCAATACCGTGGGATGCAAGAATATATCAACCTTGTGACATTAAGAGTGTTGAAGAGGAAAAACACTTTCTCTTTGAGTGCCCTAAGTACATCCAAATTAGATCACAATTTCAAAATATTTGTCACAATAATAACCTTCCTAATCTCCTAAGCCATCAAAACTATAGTGATATTGGAATGCTTTTTGAAGAAAAAAAAAAAAATTCAAAAAAAATCTAAATAGTCTCTTACCTTTCTTAAGATCTAATAGATAAACCAATTCTTGTCTAAATAAACTTTATTCTTGTCTAAAATATAAAAATTTCATATATATAACATCTATCTTTTATTATTTTATATAACTATATATAATTTCTATTTTTAAAATATATAATTAATATATTATTATTATTATTATTTGTTAAATTTAAAATATCATATTCTTATAAATAAATATATGATAATACACATGTCAAGTTGACAATATCTTTATTATACTAGATTCGATTATAGATGTACTTAACTACTTCCGAGGAAAAATATGTACTTAACTACTCTAGAGTTTTAGGAAAATATTGGAAGTAATATACCCTAAATACTCGGTTGAAAATATTAAAAATGTTGAAAATAAAATATCTTGAATATTCCACGATGCTGAACAGGATTTGGAAAATTTAAAAATGTTGAAAAGTAATATACCATGAATATTCAACGAATTTTTTTTTATGTGATATTTTAATTTCAAGTCAGTGTTGAAATTTGAAATCTTACTTTGTAAATAATTTTTTATATGATATTTTAATTTTAATTTTTTTTTTTAGAATTATGTTAAAATTTTAATTTTAATGTTCGTAATAAAATTTTGGAAATAAAATGTGTAAATAATTTCTAATGTTATATGTTATAATGATAATTTTTGTTTTATTAAAATAATTTTTATAATAATTATAAAAAATATTGAATTTTCATATTTTATTTTACAAGATAAAAAAAAGTTTACATAAATATAATATTAATATACTTCTTATACTAATTAACCGGAATAGTGAAGTAATTTGAGAAAAGTTTTCATATTAATATTTTATTTGATTTTTTTTAGTACAAAATTTTATAATCCATTAAAATAGACATTTAAATCATTACATATAAACTTTAGCTTCTTGATGTTTACAAGAAGACAATGAAATTTTATGTTTTTGTGGGAATTATTACGAAATTATAGTCTATAGTGGCTTGTACTTTGGGCTTCTTCTCTGAAGCCAGTTGTGTATTCTTTATGTTAACGGGCTAGTTCAATATGTTAATAATTTCCAAACAAAACTTGTAATGTATGGTTTACCATAAACAACATACTTTGGGAAACAAAATCTTAAAACCATGTATACTATCAACATTTTTATGAATCAAAATAAAATGTATAACCATTAAAAAATAGAATCTCAACTTCAACCATAAGTTAAGTTGTTAAAAATTATGTCACTTTTATTAGTTAGTTATAGTTTAAATAGTTAATTAACATAATTAAAAAAGGTCTAGTGAAATTTTGTGTTGAAGATCCCATGGTTCTATGAACTTTTAATTTGATAAAAAAATTCTTTAATTTAGTTAAATTAATAAAATCATAAACATTCATTATCATATTTTATATAATATTACTAAAAATTTAAATAACTTAAAAAAAATATAAACACTTTATTACAATATTTATCTTATCAAATATAAAAAAATATTCAAATAAATTATAATATATAGATCATTCTCTTATTTCAAACCTAAGACAAACATAAATAATAGAGTTCTTTCATTCCATTCCTAAATCACAAGGAAAACTATAGTTATGATGTACATTTAATAATAGAGTTCTTTCATTTCATTCTATTCCTAAATCACAATGAAAACTATAGTTTTATGTATATTTACTATAGCATTAAACATTTCATTCTTAAATCTTTGATTTTGGATCTAGTATTAAAAAAATCATTTTCCATATAATAAAATTAAAAGATGATATAAGAATTGTAATTTGAATAATTAAGGTTTTTTAAATTAAATTTATTTTCAATTTTTAATGCAAAATCTAATTTATTTAAACTAAACATTGTGAAAACGTAAAAGAAAAATAATAAATAAAGGAACTATAAGTTAAAACAAGAGAGTTGACTGTTTCGATCCCTCCATGGATCAGCAGTAGCACTCGAGACAGAAGAGAGACTCATAGAATAAGCAGATACAACACAATTAAATAGATATTCGTATCCTTGATATCTATTTAATTATGCTATATCTGCTTATTCGATGAACCTCTCTTCTTGGAGGGATCGAAATGCATTGACTCTTTTGTTTCAACGCAGAGTGTTTTTATTTATTAATTTATTTAAAATTAATTTTTAATATTTTTATTTAATAATATAATTATTTAACATTAAATTTTAATCCAAAAATTAATTTATTTAAAATTAATTATTAATATTTTTATTTAATAATACAATTATTTATGGTTATGATGAAAACTAATTAATTTAAAACTATTTTTTAATGTTTTTATATTATTTTAATATTTTTATCAATATTATTTAACATTGAAAAAATTAAAAAAACAAATACATAATAATAAATCTTTAAAATTATTAATATCCATTGTAGTTCTCTCTTCATAGAAGAAAAAGAAAGGATGTAAATGTCTTTTTATAACAATGCATTAAGCAATAAAGTGTGCACTTCATGTACCTAAAGTCAAGTTTATAAAATGCAATAACTTAAGATTAAAAAATCAACACTCGGATAATAAGCTAATATCAATAATTCAATATGATTAAGAAATAAATTGTGTACTTCATCTATATAAAGTGAAGATTAAAAAATGCGATAATTTAAGATTAAAAAATCAATATTTTCTAAGAAATGGTATTTTTTTTTAGGGAATATTTACTTGAAATCTTGTTAGAAATTGTTGAATTCCCATTTCTACATTTAAGAATGGATTTTAAACAACAAAAAATAACGATTAATTTAAATTTATATCGTTGGAATATTAAGAAAAATAATGTTATATGGATAATCTTTTGATTGGCATCTTAAGTGAACATATCCTCCACCCATTGCAAATTGTATTTAATTACGCCGATAGGCGTCCCCCCTATGGGAATTGATGGACTAATCAACCTTTTAATCATAAATTTTAATCTTATGGCCAACAATGAAAGATGTTGGCATATTCTTAGTCGTTGTCCCAAATCAATGAATGAGAATTAATTTCATAACTTCCTTGCATTTATGAATGTGTACATTTTCCTTGTTTACTTTTTCACATTTACTTAATATGATTAAAAATTTACATAGTAGCCACCAGATTGACATGTTATGTAATTATCGGGCTCCAATTAAGTACAATGACAAGTGTCCATGGTGTGAAACGTTGGTGCGTTGTAGAAAGATGGCGGGTTGCTTCCTCTACCCATAACTCTGCATGCCTCACGAACATAGCCTCATCATGGTAGTTGGACACATCTAGATGGTTACGATTTATTTACAAAGCTTATAGAGAATCCCAAAGCTTATGGTGAGAGTTAAATAGATTTAATACATAGCAATTAGCTATTCAAATAACAACATTCAAATAAATGTTTCATGGGTTGGTTTTGTATTGGTGATTGAGTTTATTAACGACATTTTGCGATTGCAGGGTTTGAGAATTCGGATACTCCTTGCTACAGTTTTGGAAGATATCGGCCCACATTAAGTTGCGTGGGTGCTGCAAAGATGTGTCCAGACAGAAGCAAATATTTGATTTGGGATGAATATATTAACATCAATAACAGTGAGGCCACAAGGGCACATCACCAGTGAGTCTACGCTCACATAATCTATTGTATTACTTTGATAAATTGCTTACAAATAAATAGGCTAGGTAAGCCTATAACAAACCCCTATCTTTGTGGATTTGAAAACAACCTAGAAGCTATAAACGAATACATCTATAAAAACCCTGAAACCAACTCTAACAAATAGTTTATATTTCGACATTATTCCAACACTTTCCCTTGATGGAGAAATGGATTTTCTACCAAACATAACAGAGAAGAACATAACATGCTTGCTGGTCTCAGTCTCAGCTAGGCTTACAAATTAACAATTTCATCTTAACCTTTCTTGATCTTAGATAGTGATGTAGATGGAGCTTCTTCCTTGGCTTGCTACTCCATATATGTTTCATCTTTACTCTGTTCTGCTTCATAGCCCTTTTTTCTTTGTTCCTCGGCATTTTGGAATTTGACTTCTGATTATTGTTCTTTGTCCTCGACACTTCTGTGTTTTCTTGAGAACATTTGTATTTAATGTTCAAAAATGATTCCAACTCCACATAAATATGTTGCTCCCATTTCTGGATACAATCAACAATGTCTTGCTCAATGGACTCTTGCAACATTAGCTCATAGTAATACTTTATTTCTTTAGGACTCCACGTTATAAAAAATGACTCAATTTCTATATCTGTAATGCAGTCTTCTTCTTCTTCAGTTTCCATACAGTCCTCATCGTAATCTAATGTTTCTTTGCAGTCATCATAATATGGATTTTGAAGCCATTCTTCAATAAATTCTAATTCTCCATCAAACTTATGTGGCACTTCACCTAAGTGCTTCACATCACATTTTTCCTTAGTAAACCTTGCACACTCAAAAGCATTCATTAGAGTATCAATATATTTTTTGCTCATTTCATTTTTCTCTTCTAAGAGAGATTTTTTATTTTTCTACTCTTCATATTCCTTCTCTTCCTTCTCTGCAACAATAAAGTTGACTTCCACTTGATTTGTGTATGCAAGTGGATCACTTTTCTCACCAAACAACAACTCATCAATAAGATGTTTCTCATGCATCAATTTTGACCACTCTTCATTAGATGAATTGTCTTCATCAA
>SNQJ01S0033286.1:75851-89354 GCA_010110895.2 Picea sitchensis
TTATTAAATTTTCATATTTTAGGCATAGCGTTCTCTCATATTTATTAAATATGTTAATAAAGTTCTACTAAGAAAGGCCTCTAGTAAATATGATAATAAAGTTCTATAAGAAAGGCCTCTGGTGTGAGGATTAAAATTAAATCTAACCGAATAAAGAGAGATCTTATGGGATTTTCCCAAATATATCATATACAGTGAAAAAATTTCAAATTTCCACTATGAACTCCTCCATTTTCCAAGCGAAGGTTAAGGAATACCCATGAATCTATAGTATTCCATATTTGTATGGCCTCTCGTGTGATATTTTGAAAAGAAAATTAGATCTAACCGAATAAAGAGAGATCTTATGGGATTTTCCCAAATATATCATATACAATGAAAAAATTTCCACTATGAACTCCTACATTATCCAAGCGAAGGGAAGGAATACCCATGAATCTATAGTATTTCATATTTGTATGGAAACGATGATTTGTATCAGGCAATGACTCTTTTTATAAGATATCTTCACTCTATTATTGGAGACCAACAGATTTAGTTGATATGGTTTAGGCAAATATTTTTCCAATCTTTTAGCATGGCAGTCGAGTATGCATGGGTAAAATCGCTTCCATTTTGCTAAGTGAACGTGCAGGAAGGTTGTGCAACTATCCCAAGCAGGCACTGTGGCAGCAGGAATGCTTGGCAATGATGCAGCATTCCACGCTGCCGCTATTGGTAATGGAGCAGGTGTTGTGTCCCATCTTTCCGCAGCTATTGAACCTGCAAATAGTAAAAAAAAATTAGTTATTTCAATATAATCTGCAAATCCTGGTAGAGCCATTTTTCACGTTTTTGAATCAGTTAACTAACCAAAGCCATATAAACGTCAATCTCTAAGAATATGCATACAAAGTAACATGAGAGTCTGTTCTACTCCAACCTAGAACTACTCATACATGCAGAGGAAGCCAGATGGGGGAGAAGAAACGCTCACCTGCGACACCTGGCCAATCAGATACGGCCAATGCAGGCATGGAAGGGATTGAACTAGGTTCAGGGACCCCATTCTGTATCTGGAATATGAACACCCCATTGATCTCCTGGAAGGGCGAAGGCAGGTGTCGTATAGTAAGAAGTATATTAGCAACCGGGGCCTCTTCATCTTCGTGCTCCTTAGCTTCGTCGGGTTCTCTCTGTAGAAGAACAAATCAACCTGCAACAAGCCAAGTTAGCCAGGTTACGAATACAATGTACAACTGAAATCAAAATATGCAAGCACTTACCATGATGTCCCATTTATGACTGGGAAGGATGGTTCATGGCATCTACAGAACCAATGCTATGTTTTCCCTTTTCGTTAGCAGGTACCCCAATATCCACATGTTTCATTGGTGAATCCGTATCACAGAAAACAATGGTTGGAATATTACCCAAGGCCGCTTCTCTTATGGGTTATAAGAGATATCAAAGATGGTCCATTATTAGATACATCATGAAGTAAACCTACCTTCAATTGGGTTATAACAGACATCAAAGATGGTCCATTATTAGGAAAAGGATGGAGTAAACCTACCTTCAATTAACCACCATGAAACTGTTACTTGTGAATCTTGATAAGGATCAGACACCTTGTCTCGAATAAAAATGCAAATCTATTACCTGAATATTTTTCCAATCTCTTAGGATTGCATGCATGCGGTAAAACCGTTTCCATTTTGTTGAGCGAGCGTGCAAGAAGGTTTTACAAAGCCAAGCAGATTAGTGATGGTAAAATGCAATGCAGGAGAAAAATTACACGAAGCTGCAGCTAGAAAATTCGAATAGCTTCCCAGCTGTGTTGTAGACGATAAACCCACCTTCTGCATCACATAAAACCAATAACTTGTTAGCCTTCTTGAAAAGTCCATTCTACCTTTTGGAGAATATTGCGTGTATTCTCGTGGGGTTCATTATTTACTTTATTCGTGGGGTTCATTATTTACTTTATTTCTTATTCATTTCTTTATTATTGATTACTGCGTGTCACACTAGCGATAATGGGGTCAGCATTATCCACCATGCACTAAATAAGTTTGCTTAATCGGTTAGCTTTCTTAAAAAGTTCATTTTACTTTTTGGAGAATATTCCATGTATTCTCATAGTATTCATTATTTATTTTATTTTTTTACTTCATTTCTTTTTTGTTGGCCACTTTGTGCTAGTAATAATGGGGCCAGCATTATCCATCATCACGCACTAAGCAAATTTGCTTAGTGAAGGTGGATGCACAAGTACTTCGTCTATCTCACATACATGGCATGATATTTTGGTGATTCCATTCACGGCGTCTCCACCTCCTCCGTCAACGATCAAGGTGACATCGACATCGTGTATGTAACCCATTAACTAGAGGGTGGGAGGGGGTCATTATTAGTAATAATGCCTCCTCCTCCGTCAGCAATCCTGCTGACATTGATGTTGTACATCTAACCCATTAAGGCTGCAAGCACTTTCTTGAACCATTCTGCATCCATTTAAATTTTCGTTTTGCCTCCCATATCAAGGGGTGGAATTTGATGGGTAATTTCCCTGTCACGACCAATTTATATGTTAAATATGGTCAAAAGTTTTCTGCAACCGTCAACTATCAAGCTTAGAACAAATTTCCTGCCATCGTCAATTATCAAGCATCGTCAAATATCAAGCTTAGAAGA
Source organism: Picea sitchensis (assembly GCA_010110895.2). Lineage (NCBI taxonomy): Eukaryota > Viridiplantae > Streptophyta > Pinopsida > Pinales > Pinaceae > Picea > Picea sitchensis. Next base: position 78,528 of record SNQJ01S0033286.1, read on the forward strand.
ACAAATTTGCTGCCATCATCAAGTACCAAGATTAGAACGGGCAGTGTAGTAGTCTAAACCGTCAAATTTGACGAGCTTTTTTAGTTTGAAATTCCAACCCTGCCGATACCCGCTATCATTCCTATTCTCCGCATGTATCCAAACCATTCAACACCCATTTCAAAATTTCGTTTTTCCTCCCTTGCCGTCTTTCATCTCCAATCACCCATTTTGAATCTGGTCATACGAATTGAGGAATTTTAAGTGCTGCAAACAGAATATGTGTCTGTACATGGAGGTGGAAATGGAAATGCGTCCGGTCTTCATCCAGATAATGTTGGTGGAGATGAAAATGTGTACGGTCTTCATCCAGATAATGTTATGTTCACGAAAATTGCAAACTTTCAGGGTGCAACTGCTGGTTTCACAACAAGGAAGTTTAAGGCAATTTGTTGCATAACTCTTAAGTGGCCAGCCTGACAAGAGCCTGTTCCTGTTCCAGTGTCAATTATACATGGAAAAAAAGTTGGTTTCTCGGGATCGTTTCAGTTAGGCATACCCGGTAGAAGTCGTTCTATGGATATTCCCAAAATCAATGCTAAAATTCATTTTGATCCTATAAAGTTTCACTTGCAGCCATGTACGATACAGAGGCTAAGTTCTTTACTGCACTCTATAGTTGAATGTGGAGACAAAGGCTGTGAACCTAATCTCTGTTCGAATAATGACCAATCTATTGGATTCGAGACTGAGGAGAGTATAACAAGTCTTCATCTCAGTGAATCAGTGGCAACCGATGTCATGATTAGTTCATTTTCAAACATGCCTTCACCAGCCAGGGAGGAATCAACTTTGATTTCTGATTCCATGATCATATCTAACCGGTTGCAAAATGTTGATTTAGGAGAAAGCGATGATGATGAATTCTTTAACTGTTTGGATGATTCAACGAATTTTCCAGCGAGTCCGATTAGTAGCAGCCTGTGGATTTTGGCTTATTCTGTTTCTGATTTCATAGCCGCTGCTTGCAACCTGAAAGTTAGATTGGATGGTTTATCTGTAGTACTCGCGTTTGAAGATCACGGCTATGCCAATATTGTGTCGTCCCTGGAAAGGCCAAGGGTTCAATGCTTGGAACAGGAGATTGACTGCTTCGAGGAAGAAATTTTTTATTTAGAAGCTCATTTTAAAGATTCGATTTTTTCTGTTCAAGTCTATGCTAAATAAGTTAGGTTAGAAACAATGGTGAAACAGTTTGAAATCTATGCTAAAGAAGTTGGGTTCAAAACAATGGTGAAATATATCCATTAAATATCCATGTGGATTATGTTCATGGTCGAGTGAATGTGGTTTCCCTACGAAAGGCCATTTATTCTGAGCTTCTCAATATATTTTCTTGCAAGGGCATTGAGTTGCATTTGAAAGGAGTAGAGGCGGGTGGAATTTCCGTTTTGGGCAGTGTCTCAGATTTTGTTGTTTGTTGTTGGGAACTGGATGGAAGATATTTGTCAAAACTATCTTCATAAGCTGTTAAAAGGGGTTGCTCCAATCCTGCCTTTAGTTGTACTTGCTAAATTGTTTTCTCTTCCCGCTGAGCATTGTATAAAAGATCACCGTTTACTGAAGAGCATGCTGAAACAGCTGATTGCATCTCACTCGAAGCTTTAGTATGTGGAGTTAATTTGGTAGCAGCAGCGTACTTTTTGGTAAATAAAGAAACATTTTCTTCATAACATCTTGTTTGTATTATTATTAGTACATGCCCATTCTAAATATTACTACTTAGATACTTGTTACTTAACTAGTTAAAACAGAGAAAATGGAAATTATTAATATTTAGTTTCCAAAAATATTCAAAATAAACTAATATAATTAATAGAAGTTAATCTGCATAAGTTCAACATAACATAATATTTTCCAGAGCTATCCTTGCATGGAATCTGACATAGGTTTAAATTAATAGAATGAGATTGGTATTTGCTTTAATGGATCAATTTCACAGTTTTGCCTATAAATCTAAACTAAAGGAAATCAAATATTCATTCTTTTCTTAATTCCATATCAATTTTATAATTTCACTTAATCATTAATTTGAACATCAATTTTATAATTTCACTTGTAATCATTAGTTTGAAGTTTTGCATGCAAATACCAGTGTTTATAAAGTTATTTTTCCTATAAATCAGTCTCGGACGTTACCTGTATTACTGGTAAAATACCTTTTGCAATTTTACATGCAATCGCAAGTGTTCCAAAACTATTCCTGTATTGGAGTAATGTTGAATTATGAGAGGGTTGGAGTAATGTTGAATTATGAGAGGGTTGCAGGTAAGTGTAACGAATAAATAAATTGTTGATTGTATTACATGGACAGTCTTCTTTAGTAATGTGCAGGGTTTCATGTTTTCTACAACATATATGTACAGTCCTCTTACCACAATTGTTGTGCTTGCTTGATTAATTAAAGTTTTTTGTTTTCTATAATATATAGAACATAACAATTTGCCAAAAAAAAAATACAGAACATGTTTTCATGTTTTAATTGCAAGAATCTCAAATTGGGGGATTGAGTTATTGTAAACTTTTGTTGTGTTATGTAAATTTGTAAGATATAAATATTTAAATTTGATTTTTATTATAATAAATAATTAATTTAGGGTGAGTAGCTTATTTTGGTTTCCAATTTATAGATAAACATATATTTGGTTTTTAGAAAAAATATAATTACTGTGTTTGAGATGCTTGTCATTTTAGTTATTTTATATGGATGTTAATTTTAAGGCTACATCATCTTTAAAGAATTTTTGAGAAAATACAAAAGCATTTTATAATTTATATAAGTAAAATTCATAGCAATAAATATATAATATCTAATGCTCATGAGTTAGTCTTTCACCCATTTAGAGTATGGCTATGATTAAGTGTTTAATGTACAAGCGCAAGATAACTAACATTGATTCAAATTCCAATCAAAGTCACTCGTTACTTAAGAGAGAGTGGCATAAAAATGTTATTTTTTGGCTAAACCAATGGAAAATGAAAGAAGCCACTCCCTAGAATATTGATACCATTAAAAATCTATCACATGTAAATTTAATGAGAATTTGTGGTGCAATGAAGAAATATAGAATACTAAAAAAAAGGATTATTAAATCCAAGTCAAAAATAGCTTTCTATAGCTAGCTTAAAAAAAGAAAATCAACATTGCTAAAATAACAATGAACTCCCAAGCTTCATATGAAACTAGGTTTTTGGACAAATCTTAAAACTTATTGATATCAAAGAATTTGTTGTCTTTATGACAATAAGAGGGTGGAGGATGAAAAACCCTTCTCTCCTACATAAGACAACAATAAGAGGGTGGAGGATGAAAAACCCTTCTCTCCTACATAAGACAACAATAAGAGGGTGGAGGATGAAAAACCCTTCTCTCCTACATATGCTTGCAACCTATATTAAATCTCAGTTTCAAAATATTTATGAAATTAGTGATCTTCATAACTTGTTAACTCATCAAAACAATAGATATTTGGGAAAGCTTGTATTCTATCTTTTTGAGGATATAAATAAAACATTAAAAAAATCAATAAATTCTTTTTATTTTAAGACTCTTAAAGAAAAAATAATATCACCGAACAATAATCATATTTTTTTTAAATAATCATATTAATCATATTTTTTTAAATGAATGGTCTAGATTCATACTGTTGGAACCATCATTTTTCTTTCCATTTAGAGTCGGTTTTAAGTTAAGTTGTGACCCATGCGTCCAAACATGTGAAGTCAGGTATGTAGCACCATGAGGTTGAAGTTAGCAAGCGGTCGATTGGCCCTTAGAAAAAGGAAGGGGTATCAGAGTCATAAATTGTATACGTGGTACGAGTGTGTCTTTTCAAGAAAGTCAAGTCCTGTTAAGAAACTAGTCTCTACGTGTCCCAGGTCGAGTCAAGTGGTTAATGAAAGTTGCATCGACAATTACAATAGATATTATTAGATTTATCATGAAGACCAAGGGAACGAAAAATCACGGTGTTCATATCACGTATGACCAACAAGCCTCTTTTCGTGTATTCTACACATGGGGATTTTAGATGGAGAGCCTGCAACTCAATTCAAAACATCTCGTCACTATGAATTCTTTGTCTTCCAGCATGATTTATTTTTCTTTCCAGCTCATTATAAATCTCGGATGCTCGACACCTTTCCCAGTTGTAGAACCAAGCCTGAACTCTGTCCGCGAAATTCTCTTGCCAATCCAGTCCGTTAAGTTCTTTTCTTCCCCTGTGTGTTTACTGGATATCTTGCACGCAGAACACATATTGGTCGCATCATGATGACCTCCCAAGGGTTAATAAAGGGTGCACAGAGCAGCCAAACTGTGAGGATCAATCCCCAAAACGACTGGGAGTCATTCTCGCCTGCAGCAGTTTTTCCCAAAAATGTGAAAGGAGTTATTCCTTCGCCCACATAAGCGATCAGATCAAACTTTGCGAAGCCCAAAGTGGGTCGCAGGAAGGAAAGACAGAAGAAGCCCAATCTCCCTAATAGCAAATGCCTCGGAGGAGGGGTAGGACGAAGAAAAGAAAATAAGTTGTGGAAGCTCGATTTTCAAAAGAGTCGTGTGCTAGATCAATGGCTGAAAAACTACTCATGCACACCATCTAGCTAGAGCCCACTGGAGGATCGAGTTGCGAAGATAGGAGGAGAAGAAGGAAAGAAGATATCACAGAGGCGAATGATCTAGAGCCATCTCAACAATTGAATCAGGTAAAGCTGGCTATCGCTGAAATTTATCAGGAAAACATGGAATTGAGGCGACAACTAGCGACAAAGATTACAAAAGTTTCAGCAACACGAGGTTGAGAAGGGAACGTGGCATGGATGAAGGGGCGTCTCGAAGAGGCACAAGACACCATCGTACAGTTGCAGGAACCAGAGAGACTGAAGGAAGAAAGGCACAGAAAAGGAAGTCCATGTAGCTCTCGATAGCGCACAGAAAAACAAGTTTATTTGGCGCTCGTCTCTGCACGTGCAAAAATAAGACAAATCTTGGAAGTTTTAAAGGACACGTTCATCTGAAGCACTCTGCCATTTTTGTTAACGACCGCGAAAATCAAACAACCACTCGACGTGCGCATTTTCCAGTAAGAGAGCACGTAACTGAAATCAAAGTCGTTACGATGAACAAGAAGTTCCTGATAGTCACTTGTTCACTCGGATACCTGATCAAAGGGATACACAAACATTTTTTTTGTTCATAGCAGAACTTTACCAATGGTTAGATCCTCATGGAAAAATTTGCAAACAGTCATGAGTAAACATACATGATTATTCTCTATCTTTGGAAAGCACCATGCGAAGAGCCTCCGGTGTAGGCTACTCATTTCTCCTAGTTTTAGGGTTAGGAGTTAGAGAGGAGGGTAGCCCAAGGGACACCCTCATTTATATATTTCATCTTTTTGATGTAAGCGAGGTTGGTTGGAAAATTTGGTAGACGACAACTTTTGTATGTAATTTGAGTTTTTGATCAAAATTTAATGCAAAGGTCCCATGACTTGATGAAAAGATTCTAGTTGTAGCAGTTGGATGTATTGTTATTCTTTCTTTACGTATGTGCTTCCTATAATCTTTATTTCATATAATTTTCTGTCTATTTCGGAACAAAATTTCGAACCCGTGGATTTGCTGTGCAGTACCCCTTGTTCGTGCCACTTAGAAAAAATGTTTTTCTCTAAAGCTAACTCTCAATTCACCTGCAGTGGTGCTCCTGAGTTACTTCTTGTATTTTCTCATGCCATAGATTATGGTTTTACACTGAGGACTATTGCTCGCTTAGCCTTATCCTCTCAAGTATGTTCATTGAGTCATTTATCTCTGTCATTTCCTCAAATCGAATCCATATCCCAAGTCTCACTTTCTTGCACCAATATAACCAGAACCCATCATATTAAAAGGTTTTTAAATCTAGCCATTGCTTCCAAAGTCATATCTTGCATGGAGACCGCGCCATTTTTGAGAGAGCCCTATCCATATTCGAAAGGCTAGTTTTGGGTCTCAAAGCTGGTTGGAAAAGTTACCTTCATGATTTGTTTATCAACCGAATAGATTTACATAGTGCTAACATTCTGGCACCACTGCTGGGGACGAAATTGAATAGATTTTTCATGGGAGAATGAAAAACACTACAGTTTGACCCTTGAGGGTAACAGAGGGACAAACATCGATACCGACTGAAAACCTTACCCTAGAGACTCTAGTCCAGACAAATCAGTAGCTCCAAGTAGCACAGTTCAGGAACCCTGACTCCGAAGATGATTTACACTAGACCAAACTCTGACCCAAATCCCTTAGAGCCTATGTACGACTCTGAGAAGATTCTATGCAAGACTAGAGAGCAAGCGCTAGACCTGTTCTACTACCTGGACAAAAGCTTGTCCTTTCCCAAAGATGACGCGCAGAGCATTGATGACCTTGAGTTTAACACATTTTTTGAGCAAACTTTGTTCAGGTCTAAGTCAGAAACTAGTTTGGATGAGACTATTTTCGACCCGAAAAGATTCCAAGCCCTAGTGCCAAATAATATCCCTCAAAATCCGAACCCCCCTAGGGTTATGGCCGCCATATTCGCTCCCCACATCCTACCGGCCCAATTACATGACTTGCCTCAAAATTATAGCCAAAGAATCAGACTCTATGATGTTGAGGGAAATGTTTCCGCTCAGAGGCACCTGGACTGGTTTAATGGCTTCTTTGACCTGGAGGAGGTGGACTACGTAGACGCAAAAATGAGTATTTTTTCACAAATCCTTTTGGGATATGTAAGAAAGTGGTTCGAAGCCCTCCCGTCCACAAGCATTTGAGACTTTGCCACATTCAAGACGTCATTCCTAAATAAATGGGGGGACAAGAAGAACCCTTTGCAGCTGCTGACACAATACAATAACATGAATAAAGCACCGGAAGAGATAGTGCAGGAATTCTCAGCTCATTTTTTGAAGGTATACAACTCAATCCCTGTGGAAGTAAAGTCACCCCTCGGTGCTGCATAGTTACGGTATGCAGATTCCTTCGACAGTGATTTTTCCCTTTTTTTGAGAGAAAGAAGATCATCGAGTCTAGATGCTATAATGAGTAACGTTCTCGAAGTTGAAGTGAACATGATGGCATCGGGAAAAATAAAACCGAGGTTCAATCACGGGGACAACAATCCCTAGGGAGAATCATAGTCGTCGACGTCACAATCCTCAGACAAAAAATTTGGCATGATAATGAAGACCATGGAGAATTTGATGGAGGGAATGTCCATGGGAAATAGACCTGTTTCCCGAGAACAAAATGACCCTTATCCCAGAAATCAAAACCTATGAAGGGATCATCTGCCTCATATCAGGTAGAGGGAACAAAAATAAAAGAGGGATCAGGGAGACCAGCAGACGATACCTCCTTTCTAGAACAACTACGCAAATGAGGATTTCGACCAAACTTTCGACAATTAGATGCATTGTTGCGATGACAAAAACCTACATGTGTTCTTGAAAAAGAGAGAGCACGATTGGTACATGAGAAGAAATGAATAATTTGTGTTGGATACAGATGATGGTATGATACTCGAAACAGATGATGCACCATCTTGGGAGATGAAAGATTTTAGGAAAGGCTATCAAAATGCCATCGTGCAGTTCCAGAAGAAGTACAACCTCCGGAGCAAAGACGCGCCTGTCAAATCGCAACAGACTAACCCCATAAGGAAACCCCCCGTGGACACCCTGTCCACAAGTCAATCAAGGTTAGATAGTGTGGACAAGGACACAATAGAGAAATCCAAGTCGAAGGAGGAGGTCCCCAAGAAAGATCTGAAAAAAGGTCGGGAGGCGAGTGGAAAAGAGGTAGAAAAAACCTGCCCTTCTTTCAATTTCGAACATGAGATGGCCAAAATCAAAATATATGTCTCGTTCAATGAACTAATTAGGAAGGGAGAGTAGCGGGAACAAATAATTGAAATGTTGAAAATGGGGGGGACCCCTGAGACTCTAAATATTCAAGATGATCACCCTGCTATCCTTTTTGGTCTGCACGTTGAAGAAACAAGTGATACCAAAGACGTCCCCCCATTCTATGTCAGTTTGAAAGTCCATGACATGACCTTGCATAATGCCATGCTCGACTCTGATGCGTCGCACAACCTCATGCCGAAGGTGATCATGGATGAACTAGGTTTGGATATGAATAGGCCATACAAGGACCTTTTCTCCTTTGATTCAAGGAAGGTCAAATGTCTAGGCCTTATCAAAGACCTAGTTGTATCGTTGGCCCAAATCCATACTAAGAACATGGTCATGGATGTGATCCTCACAGAAATACCCCCAAAGTTCGACATTCTACTCTCAAGATCATGGGTTGCAAAGTTGAAGGGCACTTTGAAGATGGATATGTCATATGCCACTGTCCCTGTTTTTGGTCATGACAGGAGGCTATATAGAGAAGTGTTCTTGAAATACATGGTAAGCAACAAGACGCAGCCAAACAATATTCCTATATATGCCATTGAAATTGAGATGGGTTTTCTATATTCTACAATGACCTAATTTTCGAAGAAGAAGAACCGACGACCATTGCAACAAATGATGAGAAAACCACACAGGAAACAATAGAGTGTGCCAACTCGAAATATTGCACGGAAAATAGGGTGTGGAACATGAGTTTTGATGGCATAGTCAGCAGAGAAGGATCTGGGGTCGGTTTATGAGTGAGCCTCCCTGAAGCAAGTACAAAGTTGTGCTCATACAAGCTCGCGTTTGAATGCACTAACAACATGGCCGTGTATGAAGCACTAATTTTGGGCTTGCAAGTTTTGAAAGAGTTGGGTGCACAGAAGCACTATACTCAGTACATATACCAGTATATATACTAGGTATATATGTTTGTATATATATACTTAGTATATATATCATTATATATACTTAGTATATATGAGTATATATACTAAGTAAATATACTTAATATATATACTTAATATAGTATATGTTAGGAGGCATATGTACTAGGTATTAGTATGTATACTGGTATATATATTAATCCTATATACTAATCCTTTATACTAATGCATAAGTATGCATATACCGACACATATGCATATACCTACACATATGCATGTACCTACACATAGATCATTGGCCTCTTTGTGTGATATGGGCATCATTGATGGCTTTTTCAAACAAAGAATCAGTCTCAAGGCCTTGACCATGGTCGACACTACAAGGAGAAGAAATTGTAGTGGAGGAATTTACGGAACCTATCCGAAAAAACTCCCTTCTTTGTTTATAATGGAGGATTTTATGTAACAACCCTAGTTAAATAGTTGCATAAGTTTTATTAAGTATAGTTAATCAAATAATTAACTGTCTTAATGTGTATTAGTTAAGTAATGATTAACTATTAATAATATTAATTAATTATTTATTTATTGTTAATAAATGTTGATTAATTAATTAATTGATTACTTAACACATTCAATGATTTGGGGAATGAATTAAAGGGGCTTAATAACTTCAAATTATTTATTTTAAGACTTTATGTATGCGGGGGGAAATGAAGCATTAAATGGAGTATAAGGAAATAAATGGAGGATAAGGTACTAAAGGGGAAGGATAAGGTAATAAAGGGAAGGATAAGGTAATTAAGGGAGGTTAGGGAGTCGGTGAATGGGGGAGATAGGATTGGGAAGAGTCCTAGAGGAGATGATTATGAAAAATTGGGAGGAGAGGACTGGATTTTGGCTGTTGGATATTTTCTGGTTTTATAGTTTGGTTTTGGAGTTTTGGTGAACCATTGCAGGGGGCACCAGGTTACTGGGAGTTTTGGGCTCGATGGCTAGGATTCCTTATGGTATCCTGGAGCTAGGAAGCTCGACAGGCTTCTCCTAGCTAGCTGGGTGGTTATTCAGTTTGGGCAGGGTTCGGTCAAAGCATCAGGCTGGGTAAAGCAGCAGAGATGACAACCATATAAGAGGGAATTTAGCATCAGGCAGAGGTATTTTTATTTATGAATTTGTTGGGTTATGTAATTTATATTCACGTTGTGGATAAATTTAGTTGATGGTGAATATTAAATGCTTATATGATGATTAATGAATTATTTATGCGTTGAAATAAATTCTATGTTTAATTGTATGAAATGTTTTAGGATTAGTTAAATTTGGTTCCTACACATGGTATCAGAGCCTTGGTTCAAAATCTAGAGCCAAGGGCATACCTACCCACCCAAAAATTTAAACAAACCACACCCAGAAATTTAAACAACTTCTATTAAGTTATATTGAAACCCTGAATAAATTGTTTAGGGGAGATATATATTGAAATCAGCGCTGAAAACTTGCAACATGAAAACTTTGAGAGAGGGGCCCTAAAACCCTTTAATCGGATATAAATTTGGGCCCGAGGGTCAAGCTCCAGCTCTAGCTCCACCTCCACCTAACCTGCAAAGCAAACCCACTAATATCTATTATATACAGATCTATATATAAACATTATGCATATTGAAAGTAAAAATGGTATAATATTTTACACAGTGAAAGTGTTAAATGAATTTTAACACTTGCTGCGACTAAACCAACCATTAATAAAACAAATATATATAAATTCTGCACGGGACTGCAACAAGCCAAACAATCATAGCAGTAAGTTTCTACTAGGGTTTAAGACCCAAGGGTTTAGCAAGGTAGATTATGAAGATAAAAAAAAGGAACTCATTAGTGTGAGAGTATTATGTTATGATAGAATGGAGATTTTCACTAAAATAGGAGTTAAATGGGCATACAGTTGGTATAAAGAAGCAAACTGAAACTCTAAG